>PVLC010001169.1:31071-75250 GCA_004027655.1 Graphiurus murinus | reverse complement strand
TCATGTTACAAAAGAGGACGCAGATAACGAAACAATAATGACTGTCCAGGTTGTGTGGACTCTGCTGGGGCAGCATCTGCCATGGGCCTCAGTGACCATGGGCCTCAGTGACCACGGGCCTCAGTGACCACGGGCCTCAGTGACCATGGGCCTCAGTGACCACGGGGTCCTTCCACCAGAGCCAAGAGCTGGGGAGGCTCAGCCTGAGCAAAGAAAAGCAGAACTCACTTAGTTTCATTTTGATTTATGAGTCTAGCAAACCCCATACTTTAAAATCTGTTTATTTCTCTATATAATCATAGGATTCTCCTAATGACTAGAATATCCTCCACAAACCCATGGTGATTTAAACTGCTGCAGGAGCTCCACCATCTGGTTTCTATCAGGTTGCCCATACAATTTCAGTTGGAATCAGTTGACATATATATTTGGGAGGGCCATAGTGCCTCTCTGGGTTATTAAAGGTTTGGGCTGGGGTGACCAGAACCAAGATGTTCAGGCCAGCTCCCTGGGTTGTGATTGGGGCTGGTTGGTGTAATAAATATGGGAAACAGAAAAAGCTCCCCCCTGAACAGTCGTTTAAAATTGTTAGCTGTTGAAAATCCATATTTATATACTCCTGCTTCATCTAAAGAGGTAACAACAAAATAAGAGTGTTTTTAGCTAGAAAGTGAATCCAATGAGACTTTGGACATTACCAGTCCCAGGTTACATGAGGACAGGTGAGGACTGTATCATGAACAAATCTTTCAGTTCTTCATTCAGTGGCTCTCAACTGGGGGTGGCCCCCCACCCTGAGAACAGTTGGTGATGTCTGGAGACAGTGTGTGTGCGGGGTGTACTAGGGATTAACCCCAGGGTTGTCCTACCTCTGAGCTACATCCCCAACCCTACTTTACTTTTATTTTGAAACAGGGTCTTCCTAAGTTGCTGCAGGTCTCCCTAAGTTACTGAAGCTGGCCTTGAACTCGTCTCAGCCTCCCAAGTACTGAGATTACAAGCTACACTGCGCCAGCTGTGGATAATTTTTTGATTGCCACAGCTTGAGAATAGGAAGGGAGATTGAGAGTCCTGCTGGCATCTAGTGAATAGAGGTCAGGGATGCTGCTAAATATCCTAAAATTCACAAGACGCCTCCCACCCCCAAGCAAAGAATGGTCTGTTCCAAGATGTGGATAGCTCCCCTGTGGAGAAACTCTGGTCTACAGGAAAGGAGGCCTGCATTTATATTGAGAATAAAATCAGTATATACAAAGAGAGAAAAAAAAGAGGAAGATAACCAACCTCTTCATGGACCCTGAAGAAAGAGATGGAGTTTTCTAGTTCCCAGGAAGGGATAAGGAATTGTTTTGAATTCAGGGAGAAATATTATCTTGACTTATAAGTTGGTATACCTCCTTAAGGCCAATATGATATTCATTTTCTGGAGGCTGTCCAGTTTCTTTTCCCTTAAAGGCCTTATATTCCCCAGAAGCAGCTATGTGTAGAGTTATTTTTATGAGCACAAGAAATCCCAGCTAGATGCTGTAGTCTGACTCCTTCCAGCATTCCCCAAGGGGCTGCACATTTATGGGAAGGGGCTTATGGTGCAGTTGCAGTGATCCACTTTCCAACATGTGACTCAATTTCTCAGGATTTGAACTTGGTGTGCTGCCAAAAATATGGCTCACAAAGGAAGTATTTGTCATCTAAAAGTCCCACAGATGCCTCAAAAGGACTAATTAAATAGATCTGTGATGCAAAAAGCAGACCGGTCGAAGCTACAGAGAGGGAGCCCCTAACTCTATTATTACTCTATTAGTAAAGGCTTATCTATAAGCCCCTGATCATTTCTATAATTTCTTACACCATATTAGTAGCTTCAGCAGAATTTAAATTGAGTTCAAATCAGATGCTCTTATCTCTTAACAACTCCCACATTAAGCATATAATTAAAATGCTCCAGTTTAAATATTTTCCCCAAGGTACTAACTACTCAAAGATTCACACAATGAAGAACCAGAGTTAGAGTGTTCATGGATGACGGCTCAAGCTTTCAAGTACTTCGGAGAGGGAGAGGGGATTTATCACAACTGCTCTAATTGATATAAAAAAGGAATGGTAGAAAGTTGCTTTTAATTACTCAAAGGTCTCTTGATATATCATATTAGCCCTTGGTCTTTTAAGTAACTAACCTCCATCAATATTTGACTATGCTCTTGCCTTTGTAAATATGACTTGGCAAATATTAAAGAGAATTTCCCAAATCAAAGGGAAGCTTTAAGTCACTTATGTGCCAGGAGTTCAGAAGTCCTGGACTGGGTGATGCTGGCTTTGATCTTCTGAGATTACTTCTATGACTTTGAGAGAGTCAGTGTAAGCACCCCCAGCTTTTGCTTTTTTTGTTAACCAGCTCTGTCCTTAGTGTAGTTCTGTTACCCACAAGGGAATTATATTCGTTCATTTTCTATTGATATAACAGAATACCTAAGGCTGGATCATTTATAAAGAAAAGAGGTTTGTTTGGGCTCATGGTTCCAGAAGTCCAACAGCCTGGTGCTGGCATCTTCTCAGCTTCAGGTGAGGGCCTGATGCTGTTCCACACCTAGCATAAAAATAGAGAGGCAGGCAGGTATGGGTAAAGAGAGCAAAGGAGGCAGACTGTCACCATCAACCCATTCCCAAGAGGAAAACATGCATTTGCGACAGCTCTGCCCCCTTAACACGAACACTTCCAACACTGCTACAGTGAGGAATTAAGCCTCAACGTGAGTTTTGTTGAGAACAAATCATATTCAAACCATAGCAAAAACTGAGAAAAGATGTCAAAGAGAAGATAGCCCTTGAATGGCCTGTGAAGGACTCCTGGACTTGCCCACCTTGCAGAATTCCACACAGCTCCCTCAGACGGAGGGGAAGGGTGCCGTCCACTCAGGACTGCTTTCCCATCTGCCGGTGTTCCTCAACTCCGAGTCTTATTCTACAAGTTCTTCTGCACCCTTACGTCCCCTATTTCTTTCTTTCTTTCTTTTTTTTTTTTTTTTTTTTTTTTTTTTTTTTTTTTTTTTTTTTTTTTTTTTTTTTTTTTTTTTTTTTTTTTTTTTTTGCGGTACTGGGGATTGAACTCAGGGGCATTCTACCTCCGAGCTACACCCCCAGCCCTATTTTTTTTTTTTATTCTTTATTTTGAAACCGAGTCTCACTAAGTTGCCTCACTAGGTAGCTGAGGCTGGCCGCGAACCCGGATCCTCCGGTCTCAGCCTCCTGAATGCTGGGATTACAAGCGTGTGCCACCACGCCCGGCAATGTCCCCTATTTCTTGATCAGAAATTTAAATAAAGATGACTTTTGCCATATATAAGAATGGAATTTGGCTGGACACAGTGGTGCACAGCTATCATCCCAGTACTTGGGAAGCTGAGACAGGAGGATTGCAGGTTCCAGACCAGCCTTAGCAATTTAGTAATGCCATGTTTAAAGATAAAGAAAAAAAAAATAGGACTGGGGGTATAACTCGGAAGTAGAATACCTCTGGGTTTAATTCCCAGTACCTCACACACACACACACACACACACACACACACACACACACACACAGAGAGAGAGAGAATGGAATTCAGAAGGAAATGTGGAGAGCCTGGGTGAACAGACAGAGAGATGAAGAATACAGGAAGAAAGTCCGCACACACCCACACCCACAATGATCTAGCTGTAACCAGTGTCAAAATAAGTAGACTTGGGAGAATTATGCCTCCCCTGGGACACTCTCTAAGACCATCAATCACTTAGACACCAGGAAAAAAACACCTCCTGGGACAAGTTGGGAACTTATGATGGTATCAAAGAAGACTGTCAATGCCAACACCCACTCCCTGAAGAAGCCTTCTGCTTCGTGTTTGATCCAGCCCAGTGAGGGGCGCCTTGAAGGCATTTCCATAGGCCTGCATGGGACAGGCTCTCCTAGGCTGTGGTGCTATGTGGGCCGGAAGGGAACTTGAAGAAGTGACAGGTGATGAGAAAGAGCTGCTCCTGTGATGCCTGTGCTGCTGCTGCTGATGATGATGAATCAGAGTCATTCTGTTACCCACAAGGGGACTGTATCAGTTTGTTTTCTGCTATTATAACAGACTACCTGACACTGAATCATATCTACTGAGATCATATGTATTGAGAATCACAGACTTTGCAATGTGCTTTATATGTATTTTCTAATTTAATTCTCAGGCTGACCTGATGACAGAGAGTAAATAAATAAAAAACCATTCAGTAAGTAATTAACTTTCTTAGAAGAATGCTGCTAGCAAAGTTCAAAGTTGGATTTGAGGTGGAGCCTGTGGTGTCTGTGATGCTACTATGTGATACTCTTAATATTACTACTGCTGTTAAAGACCTTGCTGTCGAAACCCATCCAGAAGAGCTCAGGAACCTGGACCCCACAGCAGGAATCCAGTATGTTCCTGGACCTAGAGGAACCTTCTTCCTGGTACCTGACCCATGGACGCGTGTCATAGCACTTGGTCAGGACATTGGTTAGAGCTAGGGACATGGCCTTGGGTCTGGAGGTGGAATTACTTCCTGGACCCCAGGAGTTCTGTGCTAAGGAGGACGGGGGCCACCTCCTGGCTCCAGGAGAAGCCAGCATTTGCTGTAGGTGAAGGGGAAGCAGTGCAGTTCATGCCTTTGTCAAGGATAAGGTGGCTGCATCTGAGAGGGTTTGTCTCTGTCTTCTATTCCATTCCACAGGTCTACGTGTCTGTGTTTGTGCCAGTACCGTGCTGTTTTGTTACTGTAGCTCTGCAGTATTATTTGAAAACAGGTATTGATACCCCACTTGCTTTCCTTGGGACTCAGGCTTTCAGGAAAATAACCAGTTCTCTGTTACCTCTTCAAAACCAGCCTCCCAAGAGGGATCCCAGTTACTGCAGAGGAAAGATATAAAGCCAAGGAGGCCTGATTCTGGAAGAAAAGGGAAGTGTCGATGAGCTGATAGGTGTTGAATTAGGCTCTGTGTGAGGGTGGTTGACATATCAACGTCAGCGTCACCATTTCCTGCATGCTGATATGTGCCCGACCTATTCAAAGCACTTGAAATATATAATAAATTAAATTGTGTGTGTGTGTGTGTGTGTGTGTGTGTGTGTGTGTGTGTGTGTGTGTGTGTTTTACTGGGAACTGAACCCAGGGGCATTCTACCTCCAAGCTACACCCCCAGCCCTATTTTATTTTTATTTTGAAACAGGGTCTCACTAGGTTGATGAGAGTCTCACTACTTGTTGAGGCTGTCCTCAAACCTGTGATCTTCCTGTCTCAACCTCCCAACTACTAGATTACAAGCGTGCACCATAATACCAGGCAACAGTAAATCTTTTAACACAATAACTCTGTATGTACCACTGTAAGATCCACTTTTTAAAATTTTGTGTATTTACTTACTGTTTGTGGTACTGGGGAATGAACCCAGGGCTGTTCTACCTCTGAGCTACCCCCAGCCCTATTTTATTTTGAAGCAGGGTCTCCCTGTGTTGCTGAAGACCTCGCTAAATCGCTCAGGTGGGCCTCAAACCCTCAATCCTCCTGTCTCAGCCTCCCAAGTACTGAGATTATAGATGTGTGCCACTGTGCCAGGTTTGTAACCCTCATTTTAAAGATGAAGACCTGAGGCACAGAGAGGTAAAACAGTTTGTCTATCATCAGGCATCGAGCAAGAGGGGAAGCCAGGATTTGAACCTAGGCAGTCATAACCATTAACTTCTCAAATTTTACCAAAACCAGAAATTAATGCTTCAAATAAAACTGCAGTAAAACTTGAAATATAAATATATATGAAAATTACTAGCTAAAAAGTACCTTTACTTGGGCAGAAAGACACATCAACACTCTAAATTTTTATAAACTCTGACTTTTATCTTGTGTATTGTTTCAAAAGTTTTCCAAAACGACTCCATTACAATACAGGTAATTCCCACCTCTTAATCACCAGATGTCCCACTGTGGCATATCCATGGAGACAACACTCATACGAGCTGTTGTAAAAAGTGTGGCGCTTTTAGAGAGGTCATGAGTTCAAGGACTGAGAAAACACATAGATCAGAAAGGAAACAGAGGCCTCATGGGACAGATTTGCATTCAGTATTTTATTCATGTAGGAGGGTCTAAAATTCCATGTAGACCAGAAGAGCTGCTGTACAATATCATGCCTCTGGTTAACAATACTGTCTTGTATGCTTAAAACTTAAGAGGCTAGGCTTCATGTTCAGTGTTCCTAGCATGATAAGATAAATGCACACCACAGGGACCTGCAAGAGGTGACCAAGTCAAACACCAAACCCAAGTGCCCCTGAGGTAGAGCACCCTCACTCAGGAGCAGTCTAGCCCCAGAGGAGCTCATGGTGTGAGGGACAGCATCCTCTGCCACGGGCCCGCACAGATTTCCAGAGCTGCTTCTTAGAGCGACATGAACACACTCCAGGTGCAGTTTGGTGCCTGTGAGTCCCTGAGAACTAGCAATTCATCAGAAAGGGGTGACATAGGAGGGAGGTGGAAAGTCACAAAATGGAACTTCCTCTGTTGGCGTCCCATTGGCATTCTCAGAGTCTCTAGTTTGCAAGCATTTTATCCCTTCCCATGGGGACAGGCGAGTGGGGTTTTTACAATGCTTCAGAGTGGGAGCACATGCTTCCCGTGGAAGGAGGCTCCCAGCTGGACCCTTTCTGTAGATAGCTGTTGCTCTGTACCCAGTGTCTGGATGGCACCTGATTGCTGCAGAAGCTGGTGTGGCCCTCCAGTGGATACACAGCCTCCTAAGCAGATGGCTGTACAAGGAAGCCATGTCGGAGACTTCTAGGGTGCTCCCAGGGCAAGCCCAGACATCTCCCTTGTCATCTGTCACCATCAGAAAGCCTATTTTCTGCACCTCGTGTCACTGACTTTACTCAACCCAGCTATGAATGGAAGAGCTTCAGATGTATTCTGCTATGGAAAGTTAACTTAGAAAGTCAAAATTAAATGATTTTCCTCTTCCTCATTTCAAGCCATCTCCTGGGGTCTGCAACCCCAAGCATCCTTTGAGTCTTTGCCTTTAAAAGTAGGGCTTGAATTAAATCTTTGCAACGCTGTTTGGCCTCCGGATCTCCTCTTTCAGCCTCGTATGGTGTTTCCCCCTGGCAGCCTCTTCTAATTAGGACCTGATTTTTCCTTTCTGTCCCTGCAACAACTTCTGAGTGAAAGCAGGGAAGAGAGGATTTAGAAGCTGAAAGAGGAGAAACACACAGGGCTATAGGAGGAGAGAGAGTAGACACATCAGTCTATTTCTTGCTAGGCCTTATTGTTTGACTATGATTTCAGGTCCCTTGTTCGAAACCATTATAAATTCCATAGCATAGTCTACTATTTTGTACAGTTCTTCTCCCTACCAAACTCCTCACTAGTCATGTGTTTCCCTAACTCTGAGTCTTTCTTGCCATCTCTTGTCTCTTCTACTTAACAGTTTTTCCCAGTCTTTGCAAATACAAATCCCTCCCACTGTCAAGACCCATCTTTAATGTCTTCGATAGTACCTTCCCCTTGAGCTGTTTTTTTTGTTGTTGTTCTTGTTTTGTTTTGTTGTTGTTGTTTTGGTACTTGTTAAGCAAGTGTCATTTTCTTCCAGGTCCCTAAAGTTGCTCTGTCTTGCCCCTTCACTGGTCCAAAAAGTGCACTGGTTCATCAGTGTATTCTGCAGTGGGTGGGCGTGAAACAAACAGCACCAGCAACATCAGCCAGCGTGTGCCCAGTGCTTGCTGTCTTTCCTGAATTTCTGCAAACTGATACATCCACATTAAATGTGACACCCCTCATCACAATTGGGGGCCATGTCCTTTGTCTCCTTATTACTAAGGTCAAGCACGAGACCAGAGTCGCCACTGATGACCAAGTCGTGTTTGAAAGGCTGACATAAGGATTTATGTAAGCACTGAGACTTGCCGTGAGGGTTCATTGGGCCCAAGCCATGTTTTGAAACATTCCCCATACTCACACTCTTTACGATTTGCTTTTATGTAAGAGATCCAGAATTTGAAACTTTCCATAGCTTACCTTCTCCCCTAGGGAATCTCAACTTTTCTTAGTCAAATATTTCATTTCGAAAAAGAAATAGCTTTGCTGAAATCACAAGATATCCTATTTATTTTAGCTCTTTCATATGAGAAAAATATATATGCCTGGGTTAAAATATGCAGAAGGTAGGAAATAAAATGTTCAATTGATACTTTAATAATTAAACTAAATTTTGTCACCAAGTGGAAAATGCTGCTAAATCAATGAAATATGCATTAATTAGCTAATCATGCAGCCAGAACATTATACAACTTGATTGCCTGGGATTATTTTTTTTTAAAGTCAGTGCAGAGAGTGAGTAGTTTAATCATAATATGAATAAATATTCAAATCAGTAAAACGTGTTTCTTAGAGCTTGGCTATAATGCCATCGTATCATTAATAACTGTGTGTGTGTGAGTGTGTGTGTGTGTGTGTGTGTGTGTGTGTGTGTGTTACTAGGGACTGAACCCAGGGATGTTCTACCCTTGAGCTATACTCCTAACCCCCAACCCTTTTTTTTTTTTTAAACAAGATCTCACTAAATCGTTGATGCTGGCCTCAAACCTGTGATCCTCCTGTCTTAGCCTCTCAAATACTGGGATTACAAGTGTGCACCACCATGCCCAACAATAACTGTTTTGTTTTTTAACAACTTTCCGCTTTCTTAAAAACCTCATTTTAGTGTACTTAGTGTTTGTCCTTCATTGACATTATATCCTTTTTTTAAAATTCAGGCTCAGTTATTGGCATTCCCAATAGAGTAGTGAAATGAGCATTGAATGTGGGTCAGAACCCCTGTACACTCATCTGACTTCAGTCATAGAATGAGTGGGCACCGCCCATGACTCAGGGGACGAGGTTCAGTGTCCTTTGAATGCACCTGTCCCCATTCTAGTGCCTAAAGTTCTATGAGAGACTTTTGCTCCCTTAGCACAGGATTTTTTATCTGAATTGGCCTGTGTCTTACTCTTTCTGTGGTTGTCTTAGTCTGTTTTGTGCTGCTATCACTAAATACCATAGTCTAGATAATTTATTAAGAACAGAAACTTATCTTCTGGAGACTAGGAGTCTGAGATCAAGTGGCCAGCACGTTGGGTGGGCTGGAAGGGCTGTATACTCCAGAGTGAAGGACTGATGTATCCTCACATGGCAGAAGGTGGAAGGGCAAGCAGGCCAGGTGGGAGAAAAGCCTCTTGTGTAAGCATCTTCATCCCATTCACAAGGGAAGAGGCCTCTAGTCGCCCATTAATACCGTCACTTTGGCAATACCTGAGTCTTGGAGGGACTCTCAAACTGCAGCAGTTAAATAGAGCCAGAGTCACAGCTAGGAGTCACACCCATTTGGGATGAGCAGAAAAGAAAGCCTAAGGGCTTCAGGGGAGTCACCCTCTCTCACCTAGGATCTTGGTCATTCTGCTGTAATGAATGAGATGTGCAGTAGGTTTGAGAAATGTTCTTTTTTGTATTCTACAAAAGTATACAATCAGAAAACAGAAAATTCCTGGGACAAACGGATTTTAAATATACTTGTATTGGTGCATTGTAAGTGCATGTCATAGTGAGGCTCCAAGTAATACAGATACACAGGCACACAGCACTCGGTGGGCTCCCCTCTGGGTCCCTGCTCGCGTCCATGTTAGTGAGATTGCTAGTGACGCCTTCACATATGGACATATGGACTGGGCTTGTTTCGTTCCTCAGTCCTCCTTTTCCCCCTTCCCACCTCCCTCCTCCAATCCCCTTCCTCTGTTCTCCTGGTCTCTTTCCTCATTTTTCTGAAGTCCCTTTCGTTTCCTATTTTCTTTCTAGAGAAAGCATATGACCCTTGACTTTCTGCAACTGACCCAATCTTACCTAGAATAATTTTCTCTAGTTCCATCAATTTTCCTGCAAGTGATATAATTTTGTTCTCTATGGCTGTGTAAAATTATATGTATATACCACATATTTATTATCCAAGGAGTAGCTGGCAAAGATTTTCTCCCATTTTATAGGCTTTCTTCAGACTCTTGATCATTTCTTTTGCTGTGCAGATGCTTTTTAATTTGATGCCATCCCATTTGTTGATTCTCAGTTGCATTTCCTGAGTTTTGGGGGTCTTATTGAGGAAGTCTCTACTGGCACCTGTGTGTTGTTGGAGAGTTGGCCCCATTTTTTCTTTTAGTAGTTGCAACGTTTCTGGTCTAAGAACTTAAAAAACTTAACAAAGTAAAAAAAGGACCAATAAAACATGAACAATTGAACTGAACAGACACTTCTTAAAAGAACTGCAAATGGCCAAACTGTTCTTTAAAATTGATATAACTTGAATACCATAAAATTTACTCTTTAAAAGTGTACAGCTCTTTTTAGTATATTAATAATGTTATGTGCCATAATCCCTGTCTAACTCCAGAAAATATTCATCACCACAAAAAGAAACCCTCTACCTTTAGCAGTCATTCCCCATTTCTACTTCTTCATAGCCCCTGCAACCACTAATCTGCTTTCTATGAATTTATCAATTCTGGACACTTCATATAAATGGAATCATGTAACATATGACCTTTCGGTGCCTGGTTTCTTTCATTTAGATGTTGTGGTAGCACGTGTTAGCATTTCATTCCTTCTTATGGCTAAGTAATATTCCATCACAGAGATGGACATTTTGTTTACCCATTCATCAGTTGATACACATTTGAGTTGTTTCTACTTTCTTATTATTACAAACAGTGCTACTCTGAACATTTGTGTACAAATTTTTGTGTGAGTGTATGTTTTCAGTTCTCTTGGCATAAGCCTAGGTGTAGAACTGATGGGTTATACAGTAGAGCTATATTTAACATTTTGAGGAGCTGCCAAACTGTTTCCCAAAGCAGTTGCACTGATTTGGAATCCCTCAACAGCATATTAAGGTTCCAGTTCCTCCCCACTCCACCTCCAGTAGCTCTCGTTGCTAATACTTTTCCAATAGGTTAAAGTGGTTTCTCACTGTGGTTAGGACTTGAATTTCCCTGTAGATTAATGGGCACATTTTGTGTGATTATTGGCCATTTATGTATCTTATTTGGAGAAATATCTACTTAAAAACCTATGCCCATTTTTAAATTGAGCACAAATGTATTTTATTTATTTATTTTTTGGCATCACAGGGGATTGAACCCAGAAACATTCTACCTCTGAACTACACCCCTAGTCCTATTTTTTATTCTTTATTTTGAAACAGGGTTTCACTAAGTTGCAGAGGGCCTCATTAAGTAGCTGAGGCTGGCCACGAACTTGCAATCCTCCTGAGTTGGCCTCCCAAATACTGGTATTATAAGCGTGCACCACAATGCCTGGCTGTATTTTCATTTTTGAGTTTATAAAAATTCTGATATAGTCTGGATATGAGACCTTTATCAATATATGATTTGAAAATGTTTTCTCCAATTATGGGGTTGTCTTTTTGCTTTATTAATAGTGTCCTCTGGAGCACAAAAGGGTTTTTTTATTTTAATAAAGTCTAACTGATCTATTTTTATTTAGTTGTTTGTGCTTTAGATGTTGTATCTAAGATAGCATTGCCTAATCAAAGATCACTAAGGTTTACATTTTTTCTAAAAGTTTTATATTTTTTGCTCTTACATTTAGGTTTTTTATATATTTCATTTTATTTTTAAAATCTATTTATTTTTTCAGTGCTGGGATCAAACCCAAGACCCTGTACATGATAGGCAAGCACCCTACCAGTGAGCTACATTCATAGCCCACTTTGATGTATTTTGAGTCAATGTTTTGCCTCGATAAGTTGCTGAGGCTGGCCTCAAACCTGCAATCCTCGTCTCAGCCTCCCAAATACTGGGATTACAGGTATGCACCATCACACCCAACTGCTTTAGCTCTTTTAATGTTTGCAGCATCGCAATAAAGTAGATTTCCATTATCCCCACTTCCCAGTGAAAAAACTGAGGTGTAGCGAGACAGTAGGTGGAGGAGGTGTGGTTCACACCATGGTTGTCTCACTCCCAGGCCTGCATCTTTCTGATGTTCCTGCTGCTCTGTGGCCAGGTGGACAAATTTCCTGGGACTTTCAGGCCAGAGTAGACTGGGGTCTGAGTTCTCCAGCACATTTTTTTCTGGCTGACACAAGCAGTTTGTTTATTTCCAGTTGTTGTCTTCCTCTTAGCAAGCAATGGTTTAATGTTGTCAGCATTGTTGAGGAGTACTTGGGACATTTATAGAATTCAACAGCCCTTTCCAAATTCAGAGTACTTTTCATTGACTGAATAATGCAGCTTTAATTAATTACTGGCCAACCGAAGCTGGTTTTCAAAGAGGAAAGCTGTTTATTGCCAGCTGTGTCCCACAGTAATTGACAAAATCGAATTTTTTTTATTACTTTATTGCTTTTATTTCTTTGGTATGCAAACCCTGTCTCAGAAGGGAGCACATGACTTCCTGTGACACATGTACTTCACAACCAAATTTCTTCCCAGCCTGGAAAACAGCCAAATTGGTAAATTGACATGTTCACTGAATAATAGATTGCATGTAAGAAAATTATGCCAGATGCAAAAGGATTTGATAAAAGGCATTTGAACTCTGCAAATGATTCAAAATATTATCTTCCTTAAGAAATGTTAAATCAAAGGCCATGTGAACAGGTTTGTGTTTGATTTGGCTTCTACTACACATCTCAGAGAGTAGGCTGGCCATAGATAATTCCATGTGAAATCTTCCTAGTGGCTGAGCCCCACCCCCACCTGAAATGCCATGCAAATCTTCAGAGAGCCTCTGGTTTCTAGCAGGAGACTGGTGACTTTGCCGGATAATTGAGAAGCTAAGACTCAGTGTTTTGCTAATTCACAGTATCACTTTTCCTGACTGGGTTTGGATCAAACACATGCGTGCTTCTTTATCTGACAGCCAGGACACAGTGCAGAACCTATTGGTGAACTTTTAGTGCTTTCGTTTGGCTTGGAGAAGTCAAATATCTTCTCTTGGCCATGTTTAGAACTATTAAAATCCTTGCACAGCACCTTGAAAGAACTGTAGGATGTGTGCTCTATTGGAAAAAAAAAAAAAGATACGTTCTTTTTTCCTTCCTCAGTAGGCTTTTCTTTAGAAACAACACAGATCTCCCCAATTTTAAACAGGCTTTCAGGTCTACCGAGCCAGAAAAACAGTAGTCTCTTACTCTAAATGATTGGAACCCTGGAATGTTATGAACAGGAAAGTCACTTTAATAATGCAACAATTTTATGCAGGTCCCATGTAAATAGAATATGACTATCCTTTTAGAATGATAAAAGCAAAACCACTTAACCTTTCCCTGCAACGCTGTGTACTTCTCCCAGCTGTTGTGGCTTACTTTCCATAGTGATGGTCATGGTCCTACAAAGGGACAAGTTTGTTCTAAACAAGTAGTAACCTCAGTACAATCAGGCTCTCTGTATTTTTTTTTTGTATGTGTTGTACTGGGATGAAGCCAAAAGTACTCTACCTTTGAGCTATACCCCCAGCTCTGTTTTTAAATTTTGAAACAGAGTCTCGCTATATTGTTGAGGGCATCACTAAGTCGCAGAGGCTGGCCTCGACCTATGATTCTCCTGTCTCATTTCTCAAGTATTGAGTTAATAGATTAGGCCTCACAGCTGCACTGAGAGATGTATTTAGAAGATTTACCTTTTAGCAGAGAATTGATGGCATTTTCATTGTCTTTGAGAGATTCCAAACATATAAACTATAAAAGGTTTAAGAAGGAGCTGGGCGTGGTGGCGCATGCTTGTAATCCCAGCATTCGGGAGGCTGAGACCAGAGGATCTGGGTTCACCGACAGCCTCAGCTACCTAGTGATGCAGGCCACAACTTAGTGAGACCCGGTTTCAAAATAAAGAATAAAAAATAGGGCTGGGGGTATAGCTCAGAGGTAGACCGCCCCTGAGTTCAATGCCTAGTACCATAAATAAATAAATAAATAAATAAATAAATAAATAAATAAATAAAAGGTTTAAGAAGACCTAGAAATGTCTGTGATACTAGTACTTGGGAGTCTGAGACAGGAGGATTGCAGGTCTAAGGCCAGCCTCATCAACTTAACAAGACCCTCAGCATCTTAGCAAAGATGTTACAAAAACAACAACAACAAAAAAAAACTTTAAAAAAGGTCTGGGGGTATAGAGAACAGGTAAAATCCCCAGTAACAACAACAAAAAAAGTTTAGGCCACAACAACTTTCCAGATTTATTTATTTATTTATTTATTTATTTATTTATTTATTTATTTATTTATTTTTGCGGTACTGGGGATTGAACTCAGGGGCATTCTACCTCTGAGCTATACCCCCAGCCCTATTTTTTATTCTTTATTTTGAAACCGAGTCTCACTAAGTTGTGGAGTGCCTCACTAGGTAGCTGACTGGCCACGAACCCGGATCCTCCAGTCTCAGCCTCCCGAATGCTGGGATTACAAGCGTGCGCCACCACGCCCAGCAGCTTTCCAGATTTAAATCTGACAGACACACATCCCAGGATGCTGTATCCTAAGGATGTCAGAAGGGTAGATTGTAACGAGCTATCTTATCCTGTAGATAAAGAGCCTATTTCTATATGGAGTACCAGACTGCAGTTATCCATTCATGTCTTCTGCCTTCGAAGTAAATGAGGCTCTAATGTAAGGTCCTCCCAGCTTGGCAAGGCCTCAGCTTTTCAAACAAAAAGCTTTTATAAGTTTCAAAAGGATTCTGTGTCTCACATTCCCCACTCGCCGCTTTCATTCCAAGTCTCCTGTTTGCAGGTCAAATGATCTGGGTTTGTGGGACCTCTGAACAAACTCCCTAGGCTAGTGGGACAGGTATAGACAGGCATCCTCTTTATCTGTGGGTTCCACATCTGCAGATTCAACATACTATGGATCAAAAATATTTGGAAAAAAAGTTGCATCTGTGCTGAACATGGTCAGATTTTTTTCCTATTATTATTCCCTAAACAATACAGCAACTATTTGCCTCACAATTCTATTGTATTGGGGATTATAAATTGGTTGTCTTGAGATGATTTAAAATGTATAGGAAGATGTGTATAGATTCTAGGCAAATAGCGTACCATTTTATACAAGGAACTTGATCACCTGCAGGACAGGAACCATATATACCTCTACTGAAATGAAGGATGGGCAGATTTTCACTCTCACTTCTCCTGGGTCATTCAATCTCTACTTCAAGAAAGAACTGCTCATTTTCTTTGGGTTATCCAGTCTATACCCATATCCACATGCAATCACACCTACCTGTCAGCAGTGTGTGTGTGTGTGTGTGTGTGTGTGTGTGTGTGTGTGTGTGTACCTGTGTGAAATTTTAGAGAGGGGCTGCTCTTGGCTTTTGTGGAGTCAAGTGACAGGTATCTAGGCAGTAACCAAAAGAAGTTCTTTTCCACATCCAGTTCCTGAGAAATACTTTTGGAAGCCACTCACTAAAAGTGACATCAAGTGCTAAGCAGATGGCAGCCTCGGGATTGGCCAAAGGCGAGGGGGGCCATTCATTTTTCATGAACTTATAATTAACGCACTGTCTGCCTCCCACAGGTTCAACCTTTGGGAACGAAGACCAGCCAGCTCTGAAGGTGGCTCTACCTTCTAAGGACACACCCAAGGGGGCCAGCCGGGTGGCCCCTCCGACATCTTCCAGCCTGACAACGCCCCGCAGGAGCTTACTTCCAGCACCAAAACCCACTTCCACACCTGCTGGTAAGACTTTCTGCCTTGCAGAGGCACCATAGCAGAGTGCCCTTTTTGCTTTAAGAAGAAGTCTTTTGAAAGTCCCTGTGTACATCAGTTATGGAGATGAGGTGACAGATGAGCTTCAAATGGCATTTAAAATGAATAATAATTCCAGTATCTTCAAGGCACCTTCATGTATTCCTATGTTTAAATTATCACCACTGTTTCTCCCTCCTCCTACAGTCCAGAACCCATCAAATCACATGATTTTTATTTCAGAAAGCAAGAACCGTTGCCAGGGCCTGCCAGCAAAGTAGAAGAACAGTCCTGAAGGGGGGAGTGAGGATTAAAGACAAAGTCAATACTAAGTCCATTACTGAGAAGGCTGACAGTCAATACTGTAGCCCCGAGTTTATTTAGCTGGACCCTTTTATCCCATTACACAAGGAAGCAGATACAAGAAAAATAACATGGGAACGTTAGTTACACCATGGCAACATAACATACAAAACATTACATGAGGTTTTATAGCCCCTACAAGACCTATTGTTTTAATGTACCTACAAGACGTATTGTCTTAATCAATCATATCTCAGTACAAGCATCATAAGCATCTAGATCTGGTTATTGTTTCCTAGGTCTATAATGTCAACACACAATGCCTGGCTGATTTTAGCAAAACATGGGTAATGAATCATAGTCTCCAACATCTCCCCCTTTTTTATTCTTTAGAAAATGAGACACCAACCTGCAGTTGATGTGTAGGAAGCTGTGCCTGTCTTAGGTTGTTCTCTTTAAGGTACGAATCTTACCCGTCGTGGGAGCATAGGTATCATGCACCTATGTCCTGTCTTAGGTTGACTTGTCTTCAAGAGAATCTTACCTGTCATTGACTACTAGCTCCTGTAAAGGGGGCCATATGAAGCTTTAACCCATGCATTTCAGCTTTGATTGTCCAAATAGTGCTGACAAAGGTGCATACCAGTATAGGCAGCAAACACAAACCTAGGAGCAATAAGATTTCAACATGTAGAAGACCTCCTGTCAAAGAAGTAAACAATGACCAAGAGGGCATGACAGCTTGTAACTTTTCCAGAATATCTTAATCTGTTTTAGCTGCATCAAATGAAAGGGGCTCGGCACTTGCTAGATCAGTAATTTCTTGGTGTAATTTTAATAAGTCTCGTGATAGATTTTCATGATGCCATATCCCTTGCAGATGTGTCTTAATCCTATTCCAGTTATGATCACTCTGATTATAAATTTTAGAAGTATCACAGATCTAATCAAATTTAGCATGACACTTTAAACTTCTTTTAGTCTTTAACTCTTGAATAGTGGTCTTTAAATCTTGAACCTCATTTCCTAAGTATAAAACAGTATCATATAAAGCATCTAGCCTATGTTTTAATTTAATATCTATATGTTCTTGAGTTCCTAAAGTACGAGTAACATTTTTAGACATCTGATTAACAAAAGAAGCTGTCTGTACTTCTTAAGATAAAGCAACAGCAGCAGTAGTATCTGTAGCTAAAAGAGTAAGGAGAGCAATGATTCCAGCAATGATTAATCCCCCATTCTGCGGGGACAACTTAACACACGATCAATTTCTTTTAAAATTTGTAACCCATTATCACTATACCAAGGCCCTGACACATCAACAGGTATCAGGACAAAAGAAGGCTGTTTAACTACCATAATCTGCACTCCCCTAGGTATGTTAGACACACAGGAGGTAAGAATACAATTTTGACAAGTAAAATTAAAATGTTGGAAAAGCTAATATTAATATGTCCAATTAATATCATATAAGGTAAATGTACACAAGCAGTTACGTTTTCAGGTCTAGTTTCACTACGTTTTTTGAATGTTTTTATCTCTCCTACTGCTGCTGCCAACTTCCATATATGGGTTTTCGGCTTCCGGGTGGAAGACCACCACAATCCTGCAGCAAAACCTAATTTCATTTCAGATAATGCTCTGCATTTGGCTTGCTCATTTTCCATAAAGACAGCCCACTGTCTCAAATATAGATTATAGCTTGCCCTATTGACCAGTCCAAGATTTAGTCTGTTGTACCAATCATATTGCACCTCTGGGGAATAGTAGAAATGCACTTTCTCCATTGTATGCTGTTATTATAGCATACTGAGTCAGCTTCACAGGGAAGATACGATTGTGGGGGGGTTACATCCTCAGCATCATGACCCTCAGGTCCCCAGATGACAACTCCTTGTATCTGACAATTTGAACGTAAAGGCGCGCCTCTCTGCAACACTTGTTGTGACACAGTCAGGCATCATGGAACAGACACACTTTTTGAAAAGCAAATGGGTAGTCCAGTACCTAGGCCTGTATAATTGATAGGCACATTTTTGAAGGTAGAGAATTGGCTGTTGCAGGCAGACCCAGCAGAGGAGAGTTGTTTACTGTGATGATGATCTCTGTCTTTCCACACTGCTGGATGTAACAGTGGTTGATCTGGGAAATAAGCCCAATACACCTCAGCTGTCACTCTCAGGTGAGCACACAGAATCACGGCCAACAGGAGGTGTCTCAGGAACTTCCTTGATCAATTGCTCTGGTAACCATCGAGGGCTATCTTCTTCCTGGGAAAAAACACAAACATGACCTCGACCCCAGTTCAGCACCGGGTCGGGTCCCCACCATTTTCCAGTGCTAACATCCATCCAATAAACCTGAGCAAAACCCATATGAGATTTAGGGTCCCAGAAGCGGTCAGTGGTGGAGCCAGTGTCAATATCCAAATTTTTAAAATTAAGAATAAAGATAGCATGGGCAATACTATTAACTGGTGTTGTGGGGTAGATTTCCCCCTTTTTTATTTTTTGCAATTGAACCTTAAGCAGGCCATTGGCCCATTCTACGATGCCTTGTCCTTGGTGATTATAAGGAATTCCAGTCTTATGATGTATTTGGAAGGTAGCACAAAATGTTTGAAATGCTCTACTAGTATACCCTGTGCCATTGTCAGTTTTAATAGTCTTAGGAATACCCGTGAAGGAGAAGCATTGCAGACAATGAGCTATAACAAGTTTGGTTGCCTCTCCAGGTAAAGGTGTTGCCATAATGAAGCCTGAAAAAGTATGTATGCATACATGGACGTATTTTTGATGTCAGAACTTAGGAATATGAGTAACATCTGTCTGCCAAAGTTGATTGGGGGATGAATTCTCGAGAATTGATGCCATGATGTTGCACTGGAAGATGTAGTACACATTGTGGACAACTTTTAACTATTTGCCGGGCAGCTTCCCTAGAGAGCTTAAATTGCTGCCGCAACCCTTTACTGTTTTGATGATGTAGGGCATGTGATTGTTGAGCTTGTTGGTAGGAGGTAAAGAACACCTGGGTGGCTTGATCTGCCATATCATTTCCAGCCACTAAAGGCCCAGGCAGTCCAGAATGTGCTTGAATATGTCCTACAAAGCAGAGGTGCATCGGGTATACAACAAGGTTTGAATTTTTAAAAACAAAGTACCTATTTCAGCTGTGGTGGAACCTAGATTAGCAACAGTTTCAAGCAATTGTAAACTGTGACAGATATATTTACTGTCAGTATACACATTAAACGGTAAAGTATGAAATGTAATAAAGACCTGTGCAATAGCTTGGAGTTCTACGATTTGAGCAGAAGCTGATGAGGTGGAGAAAACAGTGGATTTGCCATTGATAACGTAAACAGCACACCCATTAGAAGAACCATCAGTAAAGATCATCAAAGCATCAGGAATAGGTTGGGATGTTAAATGCTTTAGAAAAATGGATGTGTGTTGAGAGGCACTGCAAAAATTTGTTACTAGGATAGTGATTATCAAGAGTTCCACAGTAACCAGCAAACTCAATGCCCCAAGAATCAGAGGTCTGGAATAGCCAATCAATTTGAAAGGCTGAATAACAGGATCAACACCAAAATAAGTTAGGATCAACACCAAAATATTTTCTAGATTCTGAGTGTAGCTGTTGAATTAAATGTGCCATGGCTTCAAAATAAGGTTGAATTACCCATGCAGGGGACACTGGCAGATGAATCCATCTTAATGGCCCATCCTGCCACAGGACAGCAGTTGGGGTGAGAGAAGTAGCAAGCACATAAGCATTGAGGGGTTGATCATAATTAACATAAGAGATATGCTGATTAGAGATAGCAATCTCTACCTTCTGTAGGGCCTGGCGGCCATCGTCTGTAAGGACTCGGGGAGAAGTAGGATCACTATTTCCCTTTAGAATGTCAAATAATGGTTTTAAATCTGCACTGGATAATTTTAAGTAAGGTCGAAGCCAATTAATGTCCCCTAATAGTTTTTGAAAGTCATTTAAGGTTTTTAGGCCATCTTTTCTAAATTCTAATTTTTGAGACTTAATAACAGATGACAACAAAGTAAAACCAAGATAACTGTAAGGAGATGTTTGCACCTTCTTGGGGGCTATGGTAAGACCCCGTTTTTTTAATGCTTTTTAAGTATGAACATAGACAGCAAGAAGATAACCTTCATTTTTATGTTCCAGCAAGATATCATCCATATAATGAATAATATATACAGAGGGATGATCTTTATGTACATCTTGTAATGCTTGTGCCACAAATTTTTGACACAAGGTGGGACTATTGGCCATTCCTTGTCGTAATACTTTCCAATGATACCAGTCCATAGGCTTGTTGAAATTAAGAGAAGGGACACTGAAAGCAAAATGCTGACAATCTTTGGGGTCGAATAAAATAGTATAAAAACAATCCTTCAAATCTAACATTATTTTATAAGTATCTTTAGGTATGCCAGCAAGTGTAGGCAATCCAGGCTGCAGCGCCCCCATTAATTTCATAGTTTTATTGATTTGGTGTCACTGAAAGCACCTTCCCCGGCTAGCATATCAAATGTGGTTGCCTTTGTCCATTCTGTGCTTGTGCCCGATTTATATCTGCTGTACACTGGCATTGCTCTGCATACTCTGTCTTCCATAGCAAATAATCTCCTCTTGATAAACAGGCTTTAGCTAACTGCTTCCAATCAGAAGGACATAGAGCATCAGTAGATAAGGATTCTAACAGGGCCTGAGTAAATGGAGCAGTAGGTCCATATTGAGAACAATCAGTTTTTAATTCCTTTAGTTGTTTCCAAGCTATAGGAGCATGCTGTCACATGGCCTGCCCCTGAGCATTGGTTTCCTCTACCCCTGGATACAGGTGGAAACCAGAAATATCTTGCCCAGTATCGGCTGCTCGCCAGAGAGCAGCCTGTAGTGGGGAGAGAGAGGGTAAGACAGCAGGAACAGGGTGAAACTGTGAAGAATTCCTATGAACAGTTGCAATAACAGGAACAGGAAAAACTGGTTTTTCAGGAGGATCTAGACCAGCAATAACAGAGGGAGGAATAGATGGAGTTGCAGTGATGTCTCCTGACTGAATTTTACAGAGCTGGTGAATAATGTCTGATAACAGGTGCCAGATTTGGACAACCTCCTTACATTTAGGTTCTGTGTTTGCAGGCTGGTTTAGAGCAATTAATGGTGCTTCCCCCTCTTCCTCCTCACTATCCTGAGGGGACAGAAAAGCATCCAGAGCTTTTGAAGAAGCAGAAGGTTCAGGAATCTCCCTATCTTGATCATTACCCTTAACATCTGGCATCTTTTCTTTTCATGTCTAAAATCAAGGGTGTTTCAAATTAAAGCCCACAGGCTAACTGTATCTACTAGAACCTTTTCTGGGCCATGAGCATCATAATAATCTTGTAATTTCTGTCCTACTTTTTGCCATGTTTCTATATTTACAGTTCCTTCTTCAGGAAACCAAGGGCAAACTTCTTCCACAAAAAGCAAACATTTCTGAAGTTGCTGTTGCCCTACCTTAGTCCCTCGGGCTTGCAACATATTTTTAAGCATATGTACAAAAAGCAGCCGGCTATTTCCTTGTCCCATGTTATACTATCTTACAAACTCCCAGCAAATCACCGCTCACCCTCAGCTTTCGCTACCTTATTTTATGCAGTGTCCTTCACGGATTCCCCAGTCTCCAGGTTCCTGTTCGGGCGCCACCTGCCAGAGCCTGCCAACAAAGTAGAACAGTCCTGAAGGGGGGAGTGAGGATTAAAGACAAAGTCAATACTAAGTCCATTACTGGGAGGGCTGACAGTCAATACTGTAACCCAGAATTTATTTAGCTGGACCCTTTTATCCCATTACACAAGGAAGCAGATACAAGAAAAATAGCATGGGAACATTAGTTACACCATGGCAACATAACATACAAAACATTACATGAGGTTTTGTAGCCCCTACAAGACTTGTTGTCTTAATGTACTGATTGTACTGAAGCCCCTCAACCATATCTCAGTACAAGCATCATAAGCTAGATCTGGGTTATTGTTTCCTAGGTCTATAATGTCAACACACAACACCTGGCTGATTTTAGCAAAACATGGGTAATTAATCATAGTCTCCAACAAACCATGCTATTTTGAGCCACTGGCATTTGGCTCAGGGAAACAGGTGCTGGTGAAATCATGAGTCAGGCTGTGGTACAAGCCCCAGGCTGTGCCCTTGGGAAGAAGCCCCAGAACCCCTGGGGGAGCCACTGCCCCTACCAACTCTGGGCTCACACCTCCAAAACTGACAAGACCCAGTGGTGTGCTGCCACTGCAGCAAGGTGGCTCCAGAGACACCTGTGCCTGCTAGATCCACTCCAGCAGCAGGGAGCCCCATGCCCTGCCTGTGCACTGCATGAAGAGGGCAGCTTCATGGTGGAAGCTCAGTTAGGAGAAGAGGAGAGGAGGGAAGGTACTTGCCTGCCCACAGTGCCAAGGCAGCCTGGTGTGGCCCCTGCCCTGCTTTCCTCCTGACTTGCACAGTGCACTCCTTTGCCCATGAGGACATCTGTGTGGGTTGTCCTGAGCTTTCTATCACCTGAACTATAGCAGGCAGCTATCAGGAAGGTGGAATGGATGTTGAGCTCTAACTCATCATAGATACCTCTCTCTGGCATTTATTCCTCCATGTTTTCTTTTATGAATATAATCATATATGCTGTGTGTATACATATGCATTTGTATGGGTTTTATGAATTGTGTGTGTGTGTGTGTGTGTGTGTGTGTTTGTGTGGTACAGGAGATTAAATACAGAGTCATTCTACTTCTGAGCTTTCTTCCCAGCCCTTTTTATTTTTTGTTTTGAAACGGAATCTCACTAAGTTGCTGAGGGCCTTGCTAAGTTGCTGAGATTGGCCTTGAATCTGTGATCCTCCCTTTTCAGCCTCCCAAGTACTGGAATTACAGATGTGCACCACCACGCCTAGCTGCTTCTGAGTTTTTGAAATGCAATTACATTACAGATTGAGCGTCTCTAATCCAAAATGCAACATGCTCAAAAATCTGAAACTTTCTGAATGCTGACATGATGCTCCAAGTGGGAAATTCCTCACCTGTCCTTGTGTCGTGGGTCAGAGTCAAAAACAGGCACACTAAAAATGGTGCATAGCATCACCTTCAGGATGTGTATAAGGTATATATGAAACACAAATCAATTTTGTGTTTAGACTTATGTCTCATCCCCAACATATCTCAAATGCTGCAAACTTTGAAGGAATCTGAAACATTTTTGTTAAAAGTACTTTATATAAGGAATAGTCACCCTTTATATCCATTTTTCTACATGTTGCTTTTACTTGAAGCATACCATAAAAAACTTTCAGGTCAGTGATATGGCTCGTGTGTTTCAATGGCTGCATGGTGTGGATATGCCATGATTTACTCAACCACTCCCAAGGGTGGGCATTCACTATGTAATGAGTGTTTGCCAAGACAACAGCGCTGTAGTGACCAGCCTTGAATGGGCTGTGTTCTTTCCGTGGGATTCATTCCCATGAGCAAGATCCCTTTGTTTGAAGCACTAAGAGGTTATCTCTAGATTCCTTTTGAAAGATGCCACAATGTTTCATGTTTCTACCTTTATCTCTGATGGGATTGTTATCCTTTTCTAAAATTTTAGTCCCCTTGGTGGAAGTAAGGCATTATCTCAATATTGTTTTATTTTGCATCTCCCTGACCACTAGACTAGCTGAAGCCCATTTCTTTGTGCTGCAACAGCCTCTTGCAATTCCCCTTGGTAAGGCTTCAGTTGGCTTGTTTAGTCTTGTTCCATCTCAGGAAAGGGTAAGCTTCAGGGAGCAGTGACCATGTCTATTTAGTTAGACATAGTACCTCTATGGCCTGTCACAGTGACTGATTTGCAATAGGTACTGCATACCTATTTGTTAATGGTGGAATGAATGAATGAATGAATGAATGAATGAATGTTGCATGGCATGTGAATCTTTCAGTTCCAGCTTATTAACAGTTTTACCTTGGTTTAACTAGAAAATAACTGGACAAGTCTATTATAAGTTTAAGTACTAATGTTTCTCAAACTTTAGTACATGAGTTATCTGTAGAGCTTATAAAAACACAAATTATGGAGCCCTATCCACAAAGCTTAAGATTCAATAGGTTTTATTGGGGGGCCTAAGAATTTCTAGTATTTCTAACAAATTCCCAGGTAACACCTGATAATTTGCATTTGTAACAAATTCCTGTCTCATGATGTCTGGGGATCACACTTGTGAATCACTATTATAGAAAAATAGGCCAGGGATTTGAGCAGGCAGTTCTTAGAAAAACAAATGTAAATAGATCTTAACCATATGAAAGTATAGTCAACCCTACTCATTATAAGGAAAATGTAAAGTAAAAATACAAAGTACTACAAGATTGCAACAACTATACAAAATGATCCAGAAGTTTGATAACACACTGTATTTGTGAGTCAGTCAGGAAAGACATGCCTATGCATTTCTAGTGGAAGTTTAAAATGCAACCCTTATGAAGGAGAATTTAGCAATAGCTAACAAAATCATATATGCATTTGTTTTTTACTTAGGCCCACCCCTATGAATCTTTCCCAAAGGTAGACTGGCAAAAATATAGTGCACAAAGTGATTCATTGCAGCACTGTTTGAAGTAGCAAAAGAATGAGATTAACACAAATGCCCAGTAGTAAGGGACTGGCTGAATAGGTTGTGATACATCCCCAAGATTCAGTACTGTGCAGCTGTTATGTAAATGGGGAAATATCTCTGTTTACTACTAGAAGGTGATTGGCAGGAGATAACATTAATTGATAAATGCAAGGAAGAGAAAAGTGGGCAGACTTCTAACTTTTACTTAAACAGAAGGGATGTTTTCTATAGTAATGTACTTATATTAAGAAAAGGCAATAGAATAATGAGTTGTAAATTTAAAAAATAATTACCCACAGAGGAAAAGAAAGAATAGGAGGATGGAATCAGGATAAAAGCTAGTGAGTGATAGTCTTTGAATACACCTTGTATTATAGATTTGACTTTGAAGTCACATAAATATTGTACACAATTATATGTTAATATTAAATTTTAAAAGATTATATCTAAAAAATCAAATTAAGTGGACAAAAATAATCAGCTAGCCAGCCTGTTGGTGGCATAAACACATAGAGAAGAAGTATTCCAAGTGATATTTTATAAATACTTTTCTTTTTGTGTGTGTTACTGGGTATTTAATCAAAGGGCATTTTGCCTCTGAGCTATATCCCCAGCCCTATTTTATTATTATTTTTGTGTACATATGGGGCTGAGTATCAAACCGAGGATATAGACATGCTTGCACATACTAGGCAAGCACTCTACTACTGAGCTGCATCCCTAACTTCCGAGTGACTTTAAGACCCAGTAATTTGATGTGCATCCCTAGTAGTATATATCCTGGGTTCCGAAAGAATTTCAACAAAACCTTTAAACTGTTTTCAGTAATTATATTATCGATGGTAGTGTTAGTATCATGATTCTGCATCTGCTGATATTCTGAATTTGTTTCTCATGGAATAAATATGGTATGATTTATTATGGGATAACATAAGAACTTATCTGAAATTTATCTTAAAATAATTACCAGTTCTGTCCACTAGAGAGTTATAATTAATGACTGAATAGTAATAAGCACCCCTAATACCCAAGTTGTGATCTCTAAATATATTTTCCACTAAAGGAAGATGGGAGTCCTTGAACGAGTGGTTGTAGGCTTAGGACAGGAATTGTAGACCCCAGAATATCTTGCCATACCAGAAAGCCAAGAATAAGCCAAAGACAATTAGGACTATACCAATAGTACTAAAGAGTCAACCAAATAACCTTCTGATGGTAGCAATAAAATAAAAATTTAAAAACAGAGAAAGGTTGAATATTGGTAACATCAATAACTACAATAAATTAATGTTCATCAGAACATATGTGCATCTGTGAGGATATAGCCAGGAAACACAACAAACAAATAAAAAACAGGCTAGTCAGTAGACGGATGCTAGGAAACAATTTCATTGTGTTGAAATCTGGTAAGTAAAGAAAATTAACTACTTCTCCATTCATCCTGTACCTCAAGAAAACCAAACAGTTGATAAGAGGAATGCTTCTCTTTATGAAAGTATTTTAGCTAATAAAGAAGGAATGGGGCCGCCCGCACAGAGATCTATTAACACGGAGATATCTAACAACCTCCTGCATACCCAGCGACCAGACATGAAGTAAGTGACTCCAGAACTCCACATCCTAACCAGGCGGCATATCCCCGCACCTACCACAGTGACCAGAACTCGTGGTACAACCAGCTTACGCCCACAGCACAACTACCCCAGCTCACCTCTCCCTCCAGAGCCAGAGCAGCAATCAACTGCCCCACAGAGCTTGAATCAAAACTGGTGCAAAAGCAGGTACTTGACGGAAGGAAAGAAAAGTAAAGCAGCAAAAAAAGTGAACAAAGCAATAAAAGCAGCTGAACAGGACTCAGGGAGAACAAAGGAGTGGTGCATGCCATGAACCGGCGGCCACCATTTTGCCAGCCGTTCAGAGTAGGATCTATTAGTACCAAGACCTACAACAACCTCCTGCGCCCCCAGTGACCAGAATTGGAGTAAGGGATTATGGAACTCCATACCCTAATTAGGCGGCATATCCCCATAGGATCAATAGCAATCAAGAACACCTGGGACAACCATCTTAAGCATGCAGTGAGAACACCCCAGATCACCTCTCCCACCAAAGACAGAACAGCAGGGTTCTGTAAGTTAAATTGCAACCCTGGGGTGCGGGGACCCCTATACAAAGGACAGACTCAGTCACCTGTCCTTCTAGCGATTGGAGAGCAGCAGAAGTGCGGGAGGGACCCAGTGTACACAGGGCATAGAGACCTTCCAGGCACACTGGAAAATGTCTGGCATATAGATTGCACTCCCACCACCAGCAAAGGCAGAGAGAGAGACACACACAGGCCCTGTGGAGAGCTCAGAGACACAAGCTTGCAGCGGGAGAAGCATCAGTGGAACTCACTGCCTGCATTGACAGAGAAAGCAAATAAAAATGCCAGAGACATGCTCAAGTATCTAATAGACTGATTAGATATTTAAAAGTTGAAAATATCCACGCAGATCCAAAAGGGCTGCAGAGGCAAACTCAGCTCTGTACTTACAAATTAGCAGAGTTTTTGTTTTGGTTTCTTGTTGTTTTTTGGGTTTTCTTTTTTGTTTGTGTGTGTGTGTGTGTGTGTGTGTGTGTGTGTGTGTGTGTGTGTTCTGTTTTATTTGTTTTTACTGTGTTTTCATTTTGTATTGCCTTCATTTATTTATGTTTGTTTGGATGACTGGTTGCTTTGTTACTTTTTGCTCAGTTTGTTGACTCTCATCCTTATCCCTTTTACAAGCTTCCCTCCCTCTCTCCCATCTATATTCTTCTCCTCAACACTTTTTCTTTTTTCCTTTTTTCCCTGTCTCATATCAAGACCATCTCATACTACCATACCTAAAACTCAACATTAACTACCAGAATCCCCCGACATATCCACTATCTCTAATCTTTACCATATATCACTCAACACACTCAACCTCCTATTTCACTGGACCATACCATCTACTTTACCCTATTCTTGCATTCATCACTGTGACTTCTCACCCAAACTTTACCACTGAACACAACCTGTCCCTGTATATATCAGCAGAAACCTCTAAACCCCTACTGCAGAGATTGGATGAGAAAACTTGCAAGAGCAGCAAAGATATAAATTATATATCTAGGATATACAGAGAACTCAAGAAACTCACAGCTAAGAAAACAAATAACCCAATCAAAAAATGGGAAAAGGATCTAAATAGACACTTCACAAAAGAAGAAATGCAAATGGCCAATAAATGTATGAGGAAATGTTCCACATCATTGGCAATCAGAGAGATGCAACTCAAAACTACCTTGAGATTTCACCTAACCCCAATCAGAATGGCAATCATAAAAACCACGAACAACAATAAATGCTGGCGAGGGTGTGAAGTGGGAACCCTGATACATTGTTGGTGGGATTGCAAATTAGTGCAACCACTTTGGGAAACAGTATGGAGGATCCTCAGATGAATGGTAATGAACCTACCATATAATCCAGCAATACCACTTCTGGGTATCTACCCAAAAGAATGGAAACCAAACTATCAGACCGATGCATGTGTATCTATGTTTATAGCTGCACAGTTTACAATTTCCAAACTATGGAAACAGCCAAGCTGTACATTGACATGAATAGATTACAAAACTATGGGATATGTACACAATGGAATTTTACTCAGCCATAAAGAAGAACAAAATCATGTTATTTGCCGGAAAACATTATGTTAAGTGAGATTAGTCAGTCACAAAGAGTAAAAAAGCATATGTTCTACCTAATATGCGGATGCTAGGGAGAAGATGAGGCATAAGAGGGACTCCAGATGAAAAAAGAGAAACCCTAGATAAGCAAAGAAACCGACTTAACTGAAGGTGATGGACGGGGGTTGGGGGGGCACCCTAATGCACATGATGTACTTTCACAAATATATCAGTCAATCACTAAACTGAACTTGAGAAAGAGGGAGGGCAAGGGAATGGGGTGGGAATTGGGGAAAGGGTTAAATGAGAAATGTGTGTATATATACCTTTATCAGCTTTTACCTAACAAAGATATATGATTACAATGCACCAATTAATAATAAAAAAAAAGGAATGATTAAACTTCCAGCTTTTGGCATCTTCTGAAGAATTGATGGATGAAGGTGGGGATCATCAGTTGGGAGAGATGGTCAGATGCTATGAATGGCACTGCTGGAAGGATGGGCAAATTATCTGTGACTTAGTCTCAGGAGGAAAATGAATCTGACTTAGCCTTTAGATTTAACTACTAATTTACTGGAAATATAAAAGAACACAGAGAATCACATTAAATAATACCATGGTGATAGAATCAGACACTGAGAAACTTTAGAATAAATTTACTCAACAATAGCAACAACAAAAATGGCAAAGAAAAAAAAAGGCAAACAAACATCTTTGGGAGGAATAAAGGAGATGGAGTCGGGACCTATGGATTACCTGAAACAGACATATCAACCAATTCCAAAGTATCATCTAATTTGGGATCCTAATTCAAACAAAGAACACATCAAAAAAAATTGAAGATAATTGGGGAAAGGTGAACATCAGCTATTTGATGATATCAAGGAATTCTTGTTTATATTTTGAGTTTAATGAGTTTACATTATGGTTATGATGTTATGGTTATGTCTTTAACTGTCATATTTTAGAAACTCACATACATGAAACAATGTGCTATTAGCTTTCTGGCACTGGTTCACAGCTGATCAGTTGATGGTCCTCGGGAGCCTCAGTCCTGCCTACCTCCTGGGGTGGTGGAGATTGCGGGGCTCACTGGTGCAGGATATGCCTTGTCCTTTTCTCCATCAGGAGACTAAGATCTGTGAAGAGGAACCTCATTTGCTCTGTTGTCCAGCTCAGGTTAAGAAAGGTCACACATGTTGTCTAAAAAAACAGAAAAAAATGAAATTGAATTGCCAGGGCAGGAAAAGCATAGCAGAAAGCTCACTTTAAATGTATCCCAGACTTTCTTTTTTGAGTCTGATCTAATTCTAAAGGCTGCCTTGCACTTCAGAATCATTGTTGTCAAAACATAAATTTTATTACAGGTTTAAGTTTCTAATTTAAATAAAACCCTGTTTGGTGATCCCTTGTTCTACCACCGAGCTAACTAAACAGCAGAAGGTAGGCAGGCAGATTACAGTTAAATCCCAGATAATTGGATTTCTCAGGGTGTGAGATGTTTGGGTCATTTTAATTACTTAAATAACACAGCCTTGTTTTAACCCATATTGTTGTAAACTTTTTTTTTTTTTTTCAGAGCTAGGAATGGAACTCAGGGCCTTGCACATATTAGGCAAGTGCTTTCCCTGAGCTCCACCCCCAGCCCCCAAAATATTCCCAAACTCTGATTCTTTGCTCCCTTGCCTTGGTGATTCCGAGCTAATGATGGCTGACTCCAGTGTCTCAGTGTCATCTGAAATGACTGTCACCCACTGTGGGAGACTGAGTGTGTACCAGGGACAGAACCGACCCTGGGAACACTGGCCTATTTCCTTTAACCTAGATTTCTAGTGTGAGTTTTTCATGAGAGAGTTTTTTCTAGTCACTCATTCAACAAACATCCGCTTGCTTTAAAACACAGGTGACTTGGATGCAAGGATAATTAGAGCACCTGTTACCCTGGAGGGACTCACTAGAAGGTAAATGAATTTGTAGCCCAATAACTAGAGTGTGTGCTAGAGGTCTACCAATCTTATTCTCTGGATTCAGTTAATTCTAGCAGACCAAAAATTCACCATAAGATGGGTAAAGAAAAGATGACTTGAAAATGCTTAAATTTAATAGATTTTAATTACTTTCTATTTATTTGTTTAATCACTTTCTAATTTATTATTTGCTTTCTAATTTCAAAAAAAAACTTTCTTTTTTTTTTTTTTTTTTTGTGGTACTGGGGATTGAACTCAGGGGCATTCTACCTCCGAGCTACACCCCCAGCCCTATTTTTTATTCTTTATTTTGAAACCGAGTCTCACTAAGTTGCAGAGTGCCTCACTAGGTAGCTGAGGCTAGCCGCGAACCCAGATCCTCCGGTCTCAGCCTCCCGAATGCTGGGATTACAAGCATGCGCCACCACGCCCGGCTTCAAAAAAAACTTTCTAATTTCAAAAAAAAAAAAAGAAAAAAAAAAAAACAAGGTAGTTTGCAGATAAGGCCACAGAATAATTCAGAAATAAGCTAAACATCCAAGTAATAACAAAGAAAAATGTAGCTAGCAGTGGTGTACACACCTGTAATCCTAGTACTTGGGAGGCTAAGACAGGAGAATCACAGGTTGGAGGCTAGCCTCAGCAATAGCAACTTAGTGAGACCCTCAGCCACTTAGCAAGACCCTGTCTCAAAATAAAAAATAAAATGGGCTGGGGATATAGCTTGATGGAAGAATGCTCCTGGGTTCAAGTCCCAATACCAAAAAAAAAAAAAAAAAAAAAAAGAGGAGGAGGGGGAGAAAGAGAAGGAAGGGAAGAAAGCAAAACAAAAAAAAAAAGGAGAATAATGTGACAAAACTAAACCCGGAGCTTTTTGGCTTCAAAGGCAAAACAGGAAACATGGTCAGGGGAAAAAGCCCTTCATTTCATCAAAAGAGAAAAACTTATTTCCTAGCACAAATTTTCAAGATCTTAATTCAGTGAGTTTTAAAAATTAATTTGTCTTAAGTATTATTATTAAAAATTAATTTTCCTTAGTATCATTTGACACTGATAATCAAAAGCATGTGCAAGTGTTTTAGATACCAGGCATATGCATAACAAAATTATTTTATTAAGTTATCTGGTTGTGTCTTTTAGTATCTTTATTGGGCATTCTCTGTGTACCATGCAATGTACTTAAGGCTTTATTCATTCTGTGCCTTTTAATCCTAGAGGAAGCTTGGACTTAGAGAAATTACCCACACACACACACACCCTCGCCAGAGTCCTACAGCTTCTGGGTAGCGGAGCAGCATGCAGCTAGGTCTGACTGACTTGAAGACCTATGGCCCTCACCTCTGCACCTTGCTGCTCCTGTATTCTGACTCTGATGGAGGCCAGATGGTTACATTTTATTGAAATCACCATGATGAAGTGATACTTTCTAAGCATTTAGTTCTGCTTGCTAGTTATACACACATGACTTTCCAGATCCCTTACAGTAATTCTCTGATACATCCACATCCCTCTTTCCACAGTTTCTACATGCAGGCCGAGAACCAATGCACTGTGCTATGCATGCTTGTGGGTATAAAATATATGATCTCCTCTTAGCTGGGTGTCATGGCACAGGGCTGTAATCTCAGTACTGGGTGGGGAGGCTGAGACAGGAGGATCACAAGTCCCAAGCCAGCCTTATTAACTTAGCAAGACCCTCGGCAACATAGCAAGATCCTGTCTCAAAATAAAAAATAAGAGCTGCAGTGTAGCTTGGAGGTAGAATGCCCCTGGGTACTATATATATATATATATATGGAGAGAGAGAGAAAGACTATTATATGATCTGCTTCTGTAATATATAATGTATATTTATATATTATAATAATGTATATATTATATACATTAGTTGTATATGATATATCTTATATATTTATTTATATATTTAATATAACATATTTTATATATTATATGATTCACTTTTATAATGTCTTCCTGTAATTAATGACCATCATTTCACTGACATCGGTGTGTTGACAGTGGGAGTGTTGTGGGTTTAGAGCTAGTGATAAAATATTCACACATATAGGGACTGTCCTACCCATGGCTGGATAAATGAAAGGTTCTTACGTGTTTTAGAAACAGCCTCAGTCTTTCAGGGGTTCCTTTTCTCAAAATTCTCACAAGAAGCTTTTCTGTTGCTCATATGTTGAACACAAAATCTCTCCAGTGCATTGATCTGTATAGTTTTACAGGAATAGTTGGGCTTCCCCCATTGACTCCTCTAAGTGGTTTACACTTTTGTAGCAAATGGGAAACTATTTTCAGTTGAAAATATTGATTTGAAGATAGATTGCTTCCCAGTCAATCTGCCCTCTGATTCTATCCTGTTGACATGATGTAGCACAGAAAATAGAACTCCTTTCTCCCATCCAGGCTAGGGAAGGGCTTCCTGTGGTTATATAGAAAATAAACAGCTGGTGTCATATTATTTAGGCTCATTTGTAACTAACAAGAAAATTCCTTGGAAATCATGAGGCTGTTAATCTATGGAACACACAGATCACTTATAAAAATTCATTTTACTCTTTAAAAGCAGGTTGTTACCTTTGAAGTAAAGTCTGCAAATTCAAGTATTTCAGTGCATGCTGTAATTTTCAAAATATAAGTAGCTAGTCAGCATCATCAAAAAGTGTTTCTGGAATACTTTGGTGTGTGCACATGCCTGGAAGAACTGACTGTCACCGATTTCCCCTTGCCCTCCCTCCTCCAGGCTGTGCATGCATGGCCTCCCCTTTCTGGGCACATCTTAAATGAAGAAACTGACAAAAAGCTGACTGGGAAATAAAGATTGTTCAGCTTTAGAAAAAGCCAGGGCACACAAAAAGTGTCACTTTGGTGCTGGAATCTTGATTGGAGATGACACGGAACTGTTCTTTCTGTAGCATATGATAAATGTTCCCTTGATGTATGTACCTCTAAGAGCAGGTTATATTCTGATAATGAAAGAATCATAGCACATGGCTATGTGGCAGTTTCTATGGACTCAGGAGTATTCAGAAACATCCAGGAGCAGGACCAGGAATAGCGAGTTTAAAGCCATCAGGTTGCATGGGCTCCAGTGCAGCGGGTGTTACTGCTCATGTTGATGCTTCTCCCTGAGGCTGGGTCTGAATCGCTGTCACAGCTATAGCAGATCTGTCATTGAGAGGCCGACAGAGGACCTAGCCACTGGTTTGGGGATAGAGGAGGTAGGAGAAGAGTAGAAGTGTTTAAAAAGAATCTTTGTAGGAGAATGAAGGCATTAAATATGAGACCCATTCCTTTGCATGAGGTCACAGAGATAGGACAATGCGCTGGAGATGATGGATGTGGCATCCGACCAGGGAGACTGCGCACTTCATCATTAGGAGAGCCATACAAGGGGCATCCTAGATGGCCCATTAGATCTTCTGCCTAGCCAGCAAGAAGATGGCCAGCCAAGCACTGACACTCAGAAGCTGTGACACCAATTCAGCTGTTAGACCATCCAGGGAGGGAGGACAGCTGACCGAATGGATGGGCATTCATTCATTCCACAAACATGTGCTGGGTGACTTTTTGAGTTGAGCACTGTGCTGGATACAGGGGGATTCTTAACAAATGAGATAGACACAGTCCTTGTCCCTAGGAAGCTGTTGGTATCACAGGAATGAGAAACATGAACTCGTACTTACACACTTAATTATTTTATTACAGTTATGCTAAGTGCTGTGAACAGGAAATGAGCGTACAATGAAGGTGTGTGATAGAGAGCTGTTACACAGTGTGAGGAAGAACCGCAGGTGGAAACCTAAGGTTTTGATAGGAGTTGCCAGGCAGTGATGGCGGGGAGCACATTCTGGGCACACGAAAGACAAGAATTCCCTCTTTGTAAAGTTAGAGGTTTCCCAGGCCTTCCTTCCCTTAAAATCCTGGACTAGACTGGCTACCAATAAGGTGTCTTGTTAATTCGAACATGTACATTCTCCCTTTCTTAGTCCAACTCTTTTATGAAGGAACTTGCAAGCTGTGGAATGGTAAAAAGACAGCAGCCTCAACAACTTAGTGAGACCCTGTTTCAAAATGAAAAATAAAAAGGGTCAGGGGTGTATCTCAGAGGTAAAATGTCCATGGGTTAAATCTCTAGTACAAAAAAAAAAAAAAAACCAGCAGGGAACAAGAAAAAAAATCATTAAAAATCCACTGCTACTTCATCAGTCTATAATTTTACAGATTATTTCAGTAAAATTCAGTGGGACTGTTTGATTTCTTTTAGGGTATTTAGGCTTAAAACCCTAATAACTTCATCCTCTAATGCCAGGTTTGTGACTAGGGTGCTTTAATAATAATAGCTATAATAATGGAAATGCAACAGAAGGATCCAAGTGAGGGGAAAGAAACATCCCTTTCTCTCTGTTGTGCCTTTCCAATGCTTTTTTATTTATTTATTTTATATACTTTTATTGGTGCATTATAGTCTCACATCATAATGCAGTTTATAGTGATAGTGTCATACATTGAAACAACAGCAAGAGTAATATTTTACATAATTCAGAAAGCATATAGGATGTACCCAGAGTGGCAGAGGGGGATTCGTGCACCTGTGACTCACCCTGATATTAAGCCACTTTCAAGCTTTCTTGTTGTGGAGGCTTTCCAAAAGTGGCGAACTCACATCCTAACTCTTATTTCAGAGGTTATACACGTATTTTTCTCTAAAAGGTTACACACCTGGTGTTTTGCCCAGTCTTGCCTGTCAGCCCCACAGAGCCATGGGAGCTAGTCCAACAATAATTCATGCAAATGGTCTTTTGGAGCTGTATTTTCCATTGCGATTTCTGACACTTATATGTTTCAGAAATCTGCCTACTGTGCTATAAATGCATTGTTATGCAAATTATGACCAGGATGTCCTCCAATCTCTGAATAGGAAGAACGTGGAACTTTTAATTACTTGTCATTGTCTTAAAACTTTGCATTTCTTTCCAGACTATTAGCTTTATTATATCAATGAAATATCAAACACTAACAGTTGCATCTGAACATTTGGAGACCATAGTCCTCTTGGGGTATAAAAATGCAATTATAATAAAAGACAAATGTCAATTATCCATTTTGTAAGGTAACTGGCAAAGAATAGCATATTTCCCAGGCATTGAATAATCTTCACATCTTTCATCCTTACTCTATCAATCAGCAATCAGCAGTCCAAGATCCACTGTGGGACCCACACTTGATGATTCAATCATCCAAGCAGCTTCACTGACACGGGTAGACACCCTCCAGCTCAGCCTCCACACCGCTTTGCCTTTCTCAATGCATCTGGTCCTCTTACACCTCTACTCAGCCCCTTCATGCCTCCGCATTGCCTGCAGATCCAGACCCAGACCCTGTGCTGTGCCCACCTGTCACCGCCACCTTTCTTCTCTCCTGTCATGCCACCTCTGCCCTTGCAGGTCCCTCAAGAAGCCAAGCTGTGGTATGCCTCTTTCACACTGTCCCTCTGTCCCTTATGCCTTCCTCCTGTTTCCATTCCCAGCCACTAGCAAGCTGTCTGATGCCCATTCAAGATGGCCAGTACTCACTGCATAGCCATAACGAGTTCTTTGCTGGCCGACCACCGTCATCGTGAGCATGCTCTCTACAGCTCACTGCAGGCCAGACTCTCCCCTGTGGGCTGCTTGAGTGCCCTCTGTCTAAATGTTTAAAGATGAAGAAACCATGGTTTTCCCAACATCAGAGTCACCGTGCAGCTGACCCAAGCTCAGGGTCAGGTCTGTCTTTCCCCAAAGCCAATTCTCTTTCTCATGTGCCAGATTTATTTGCCTATTGGAAGATTGGCTGACAGATGGGAAATCAATCATAATTTAACAACTGCTGAATATTACATTGACTGCAGACTCCAGGATCTATATCATGAGAAGATCAATCTGAATTCCTTTTACAAAGGAAGCCATATATTTATATTTATTTTTTATAATGTGCTTAGTGTAGAAGACAAGATTTCTTATGTGACTAGCATTGTCCTCATGTCCCATAAATACAATTTTCCCAGAACCACATGTTTTCACATTTCTCTGTGGCTCTACCATGATAGGTCAGACACCACAATGAGCATCACACATCAGAGACAGGCCCTGAAGTAGAGTCCTCTGGCCTAGAAGTAGCTCTGACTGTTGAACAGTCTACACATCAAGGGAGAGATGTGGAGTAAGTAAGCATGGACAGGCCAAATATTCTGTGTTTGCAACTGAAAGTAATGTGACGGCATCTGCTAGGTATCTGGACGGGAATGATGGGATAAATAGCATTAAACAAACCAACCTGATATGGTGGTTCCTTAATGAGTAACTGTAATAATAGTGGCCAGTACTTATTGAGTACCTACTATATGCCCATCATCTCATTTCATCCTCATGTATATACCTATGATTCACAATCTTATAGATTAAGAAATGCAGATGGGAGAGATCAACTGGTTTGTCCAAGGTAACAAAACTAGAAGTTTTGCAGTTGGATTTAGGGTTAGGCATCTGACTGCAAAGCTGGTGCTGACACCCATTGTCTTTTCCTGGAGGCCTCGGGTTGGGTGATTCTGACAGTGACAGTCACTGGCATGTACTAGAAGTCACCTGGCAGAGGAAGAACTAACATGCAGTGCTTTTGTGTCCATGACCTGGGAGAAACCAACACAATATAAGATCTTCTTTATTTCTAATTGCCAACATCTTTTCGCTCTTTTTTTTTTAACATATTTTGTTTCCACATGACTCTTCAAAAGAGTGGAGTAATTTTTTTTTTTTTTTTTTTTTTAGTGACGGAGCTACTTCATTTATGTAACACATTTACAATTTACAAAGGATTTTCACTGACATGATTTCATTTTACTCTTAAAACCATGTACAACACAGACATTTGTCACATTTCACAAGTCAGGAATTGCTGCTCACCTTTGGAAATGCTTCTCTGGTTTTTGGGACAACACCTCCTTTAGTTTTTCTCTTCTTCCATTACTTCTCAGGAAAAGCTTTTTCTTCTGTATTTCTCGAACAAATTTATTAATACACTGCAATAAATTGTTAGTTTCTATCATGTAGAATGTGAATAGCAGAGGAAACAGGGAGTGAGCTTTGAAATTCCAATCATGGTTGTATTAGGAATAGCTATATGACCTTGATTTAACTCCTTAACGCCTCTCACTCTCGGATTCCTCATTAGAGTAATGAGGGCAACACTAATCTCATTTAATAATGATTGAATATACAAGCACAGTACTTATAATCCATAGGTTCTGTCTTTGTCCATTAGGGCTGCGGTAATAAAATACCATTGACTGTGAGGCTTAAGAAACACTCACTTATTTCTCACTATTCTGGAGGCTGGGAAGTTCAAAATCAAGGCACCAGAAGACTGTGTCTGGTGATACACACCTGTACTCCCAGTACTTGGGAGACTGAGACAGGAGGATCGAAAGTTCAAGGCCAAGGCCAGCCTTGACAACTTAGCAAGACCCTCAGCAACTTGGCGAGACCATTTGAAAATAAAAAATTAAAAGGGCTGGAGGTGTATATCAGAGGTAGAAATGGCCACTGAGTTCAATCCCCAGTACCACTATAGATGGTGCCGTCTGGCTGTATTCTCAAATGGCAGAAGGAGTGAATGCATTTGCCTGTGCCTATTATAAAAGGACCTAATCTGACCTCTCACTTCCCAGAGGCCCCACCACTTAATGCCACCATGCTGGGGATTAAGCTTTAGCATAGGAATTCTTTGGGGGAGGAGGGAGGACATCAATATTCAGATTATGTCAACTTCTTATCAAAGATTTATAATAATTAATAGTGCTAGTAAGTACCATTTTTGTGTGTGTAATGCCTGGAATTATGCTAAGGACTTTTAATGCACTCTCATTTTTTTTCTCACAAATCTATGGGGTAGCTACTGTTATTATCACTCATTTACATAGGAAAAGACAAGGCTCAAGAGTTTATGTAACCTGCCTGAGGTCAATAAGTAGGGACACAGTAGAGTTGAGTGTCTGAGCCCTTAACCACATGCTAAACTACCTCCCCATTATGACTTTTACCAATTTTCACCTCCAGCTTGAAAATAATTGATATTTAGAACCTCTACTTCTATTTCATAGTAGCCACTGTCTCAATTGTGAGTTATCATTTAAATTGCTATGTTAGTGATTCATTTACACTTGAAAAATATGGCAGATGAATATTATCATGAATTCATCATAGCATATCAAGTTTTAGAGAAGGCTGCAAAATTATACTGCAACCCTTACTACACACTTAACGGGGCGGGGAGGTGGGACAAAAGAGAGCAAAGAGATTTGGTCAACACTCCACAAAAGAAAAAAATTGAACAGCCAAGAAATATATGAAAATAATGCTAACTGTCACTAGTAATCAGGAAAATACAATTCTAATCACTGTGAGGGCAAGGCATGGTGGTGCATGCTTGTAATCCCAGTGACTGGTAGGCTGGGACAGGAGGGTCACAGGTTCATAGTCAGCCTCAGAAAATCAGTGAGGCCCTCTACAAGTTAATGAGTCTTTGTTTCTAAATTAAAAAATAAAATAGGGCTGGAGGTGTAGATCAGAGGTAAAATGCCCCTGGGTTCAATCGCCAGTATGACCAAAAAAAAAAAAAAAAAAAATTACTAACAGCTTAAAATCTGAGCTTCTGTGTGTTTGAAGATGAGGCAAATGAGGAGCTCTTATACAGTACCAGTGGAAAATGGGGAGCCGGGGACAGACTCTGGAAAATAATGTGGCATTATCTGCTAAAGTTTCATATGTGCAGTAATAAAGAATTTTGCTTGTAGGGATATGAGGAATTCATGCACATGTGCACCAGGAGACAAGTGCAACTCTGCTCAAAGCAACATTGTTCAGAATTGTTAAAAATTATTAGTGGGTGCAACTTCCCTAGATGGTAGAATGCACCAATACATTGTGATGTATGCACATGATGGGTTCTTATTTGGCACAGCAAGTAAACTAGAGCTACAGGCTAAAAATTAGGAACCTGATGTTTAGTAAATATGGCAAAACCATAGAATTCATATAGTGCAATTTCACTTATACGACATTTATAATCTTAAGAGCATTGTATAAGGGAGTAGTAAAACTATGAAGAAAAACAAGAAATGACTAAAAACATCGTGGCAGTGGTCTCCTAGTATAGGAAAGGAGAGATTGAACACTAGCATGCTTTGGCTGCCAGTAAAGTTCCAATGGTCTATACCTTCACCTGGTAGCAATATCAGGGGCATTGGCTTTGTAGTAACTTGCTAAACTATACAGATGAGCTCTAAGTATCATATTTTGCAATAAAAAAGTATTAAAACTAAGTCTTAAAATAAAAGTATTTTAAACTACATTAGATTAAATGTATCTTATGTTAATTATACTAAGTATAAATGTACTTATATTAAATATAAGTATTTAAAATTGTATTACAGTATTTCATTAAGAAAATCTCTATGAATACATATAATATGGCCTGATAAAATGCATTCCAGTGTGTTTACAGTGGTTATGGGTGGGTAATCTATGATGTAGATGAAGAAAAAGTGTAAGTTTTTTCATTTTTCTCCAAAAATGTGTCTCCTTTTATGGGACAAATAGAAGTTTATGTAAATATTTATCTACCTTTGCTGTCTGGGCCAGATAGGTTAAACTAAAAGCAGTAGTAGGCAAAAAAATTTTAGCTGCTATTTACTATCTATTTTTGAGTCATTATTCCCATTCATTAATAACTTCCATCACATAATTTCCTATTTGTTAAAAAAAAAATTAGCTGGGTGTGATGATGCATGCTTATAATCTCAATACTTGGGAGGCTAAGACAGGAGGATCACAGGTTCAAAGCCAACCTCAGCAACTTAGCAAGACTCTCAACTATAGTAAAATCCTGTCTCAAAATGAGAAATATGATTGGCTGGGAGTGTAGCTCAGAGGTAGCATGCCCCTGGGTTCAATCTCCAATAACACACACACACACACACACACACACATACACACACACACCAAAAAAAAAAAAGTGCAAAAGTATTAAATTAAACAATAGTCTTATTTATCCTTAAACTGAATTTCCTGGGGAGTTCAGACACCTTGGAGGGAAACCGAGTGAGAAAATTTGCCTTGTTCTGGTGACCTTGAACATTATCAAGGGTCAGAGACAATACAGGCTGGACAGAAGAAATAAGCCCTCCGGTTCCCTCCCTATCCCTTCCCCCTGAATGCTGGCCTTTTACATCCTGGACTTTTGTACATGCCCCCCCCCCCACCGTGGGGCCACCTCCTTCTTGATGAGTTTTCTACATACTTCACACCTCAGCTCAAACATTTGCCTCTTCAGCGAAGCCCTACCAGGCTCCGACTCCGAACTCCCAAAGAGAGAAATCTTTACGCAGACCTCCGGGCTGCCACTTGCTGCATTATCTTGTCTTCAATTGTTTATGCGTGCCACTACATGGTGACCTCCTGGAGTCAAGGACTCTGTCTCTTCCCTTTGGGAACTCCAACAGCTCATGCTGTATCAAGTTCAGTGGAGCTACCCAATACGATATGATAAATGAAGAGAGGAAGAAACGCTTAGGCTTTCCGGAAAAGAGTAGTTCAGAAAATTAAAAAAAAAAAAAGATGATCCCGCCTTGGAGTAAAACCACAGAATGCTAATATGAGGGCTGACTGTGTTTGAGGTTTTTAATTTATATGGAGAAAATGTGAACTCTGAAAAGCAGAATTTTATTATGCTCTTGAATTAATTTGAAAGTGAAATTATTGAGAGGAATGAGACAGTTAATCTACACTATTTCTTTCCTTTCAGCTCACTTAACTAAAACTGCCAGGATGAATAAAGCCCAAATATCTATTCATGTGGTTTCAAAAATACAAAGCAATTTCTCCACCACCACTTAGTATGCACGTTCTCTCACGGTACCTAATGGATGGATCAGCGACGTCCTGAATCCCCAGGAGGACTGGAGTATTTTCTTCACAAATCCATCATGTCCAGAGCTTTGCTCATTTGGTTTGAAGTGTTGTGTACTGTGATTTCTCATTACTCATTTAGGACAGGCCTGTTTATTATGAGGGAAGAGAGAGATACTGAACAAGAGACGTGAAGGAAAAAAAGTATCAAAATGGTCTAGAATTTACTTAATCTCAGGGTTGATTTCATTTCCACAGAGGAAAAAAAAAAAAGCATAATTAGTAATAATAACCAACTCATTTGTGTATAAATATCTGATTGAGGCAGTTCTCATGTAATGTATAACGGTGATTATGGACAGGTAAATACACATTTAACCCATAATGTAATAGCTTTGCATCTCAGAGCTTGGTGGCGGCTCCTAGAGGCCTCTAGGCTGAGGTCTGAAGGAGAAGATTCAACTTGGGCAGCCACAGAGTTCTCTAAGAGAGGGGACCCAGGCCTGAGTGAGAGAGCTACATTGACTCTGAAACAAAGAAGTATACTAGATGTAAAAGAGATTTAAGATGTATATTTTGTAAGATCTGCCACTCTATGAGTGTAAAGAAATGAGAAAGAGGAGTTGTGACCTGTAATCCCTACTAGGGAAGCTGAGACAGGAGGATCACAGGTTCCAGGCCAGCCTCAACAACACAGCAAGACCCTCAGCAACTTAGCAAGACCCTGTTTCAAATTTTTAAAAAAGGGGGAAGGTGCTGGAAATGTAGCTTGGAAGTAGAATGCCCCTGGTTCAATCCCCAGTGCAACAAAAATAAGTAAATAAAATAAAGAAATTAGAAAGAGGGAGGGAGGAAGGACAGATCACCATTTCTAGCTTAGGGGAAAAAGGCATACTTGCTGAGTTAGGGAAGATAAGAGTGAGAAGAAGATTTGTTAGGTGACAGTGAGTTCAACTTCAGGCATGAGTGTGACTGAGTGCACGGGAGATGTCTAAAGAGAGATATGCATATATAGGCTGGAGCACAAATATCAGGATTTCCATAAAATAGAACAGAGAAACCAGAGGAGAGGGAGTTAGCAAAGCAACATATCAAGAAAGTCTCTCAGTCCTGCAGAATGCAAGCTTGCAAATTAAAAGGGTCCATCAAATGCCCAGCAAAATGTATGGAAAAATCACCCACACCAAGACACATCAGCATGAAATTTCACACAGTGAGGGAAAAGAAGGTAGCAGGAGCTTCCCAGCAGAGCAAACAGATCACTTGCAAAAGACTGAGATTTAGAAGAGCACCAAGTGGAGCCGGGCGTGGGTGTCGCTCTCACCTGTGAACTGCATTATGATGTGAGACTATAACACACCAATAAAAGCATTTTAAAAGCATACATAAATGAGGGTTTTTTAAATGTAAACTTCTCAAGGCTATGATTTGTATTTTATTAATCTTTGTGTCCCAGAGCCATAAAGCACACTTAATAGAATTTTTTTTTACCTTGATATTTTTTAAGTTTATTTTTTGTAATTGGTGCATTGTAATCATCCATCTTTGTTTGGTACAATCTGATAAAGGCATACATGCACAAATAGAATTTTGATAGAAGGAGGAAAAAAAATAGCACCAAGCTCTTCAGCAGTAACCCTGGGAGCTAAAGGAGGAATGTCTTCACACTTCTGGGGGAAATTATGACCACAGTAAATTTTTTAATTAAGGCAGACATTCAATTATATGAAGATGGTATGTGTGTGTAACTGTATGTATCTTACTAGGAATTTAAGAACTGAACCTAGCACCTCACACATGCTAGGCAAGCACGTTACCACTGGACTACATCTCCACCCATGTATGAAAACTCTTTGAGCCATGGAAGGTGTCACATAATTTACTTCCCATGTAGCTTTCTCCAGAAACCCAAGAAAAATATGCCCTACCAAAGTAAGAAAGTATATCAGGAAAGAGGAAGACAGAGGAGTCTAGAAAACAGAAACCCAACATAGGAAAGAGGCAAAAGAATTTTCCAGAATGATGACAAGGATTCCAATATGATAGCCATGCAGCAATCCTAGAAATAACAAGTGTAGAATAAGAATATAGAATCAAAAGCTCGGAAAGAAGGGCTTTAAAACAACAAAATGATAGCTGGGCGTGAAGGCACACACCTGTAATCCCAGTTCTTGGGAGGCTGAGACAGGAGGATCTCAGGTTCAAGACGAGCCACAGCAACTCATAGAGACCCTCAGCAACTTAGTGAGACCCTGTTTCAGAATAAAAGAATAAAAAGGGCTTGGAAATGTAGCTCAGAGTTAGAATGTCCCTGGTTTAAATCTCTAGTACCACAAGAAGAAAAAAAAAGGAGAAAAAAAGAAAGAAAAACAAAATGAAACTGAGGTGTAACCTTACATGTTATAATTATGAGAGCAAAGTTATAGTCTGATGAGAATTTGGGGGAGTATTAGCAATTTCAGATTTTTTTTTTTTTTAGGAAGGATGACTTTCTGCATATGCATAATGAGATATCTTGGGGATGGGACCCAAATTTAAACACAAAGGTCCTTTATGCGTCATATATATCTCCTACACATAGTCTCAAAGTAATTTTATGCAATATTTTTAGAGCTCCTGTGTTGCGACTATGAGCCACCTATGAAGTCAGGTGTGGAATTTTCTACTTCTGGTGTTATGTGGGTTCTTTATTTTTTTTATTTTATTTTATTATTATTATTATTTTTTTTTTTTTTTTTTTTTTTTTTTTTTTTTTTTTTTTTTTTTTTTTTTTTTTTTTTTTTTTTTTTTTTTTTTTTTTTTTTTTTTTTTTTTTTTTTTTT
>PVLC010001169.1:0-22318 GCA_004027655.1 Graphiurus murinus | reverse complement strand
TGTCTCAGCCTCCCAAGTACTGAGATTACAAAGTGTGCGCCACCACGCCCAGCTGTAAGTCTGGAACTTCTGAAAGGTAAAACCTTTGCTGGATGAGCTAGGAAGAAAAAGAAAACTCCCCAGCAGGAGGAGACTGGCTTTTTGTAGCTCCAGCTCTAAGCAAAGATGGTGAAGGGAAGCAAGCCCTCCGTCAGAAACCTCCAACCACAAGTCTGCCCTGCCTCGGTGCAGGAGCTGGAATCCGTGCTGCCAGGTGCCCTGGGAATATCACTTAAATGCTGTAGTACTTGTGGACACAGAATAAAATTATTCTGTGTAATTATTACAAACATGAGGAAACAAACCATCATGAGTGAGGTTTTTATATCCTAGGGAAGATGGTAAAGGCATTGTGTACTTTTAGGCTGTTATATTAAAATATTTATGTTAATCTAGGATAAACAATGGAGAGCAGAGTTCTAAACTGATTAAAGAGAAAAAAATGAAATAAAAGATTAAGAATTAATACAAATTGGGGAAATAATACAAAGAGTGAAAGAGAGAGAGAAGGGAAAAGAAGGAAAGATAAGAGAGGTATCATAAATTAAAAGAATAAGATAATACATTAGAAATTAACTAAAATGTGTCATAAAGAATATACAGGAACTAAACTCTAGACCAAATCTAAGATTTATATTACCAGGCTACATTCATTTATAAAATAGAGATATATAAGAGTGTATTGTATGTGTAAGAGCTAGCTATGAGATGTCTTCATTGTAATATAATTAACAAATGCTAAACTACCCATATATAAAGCATTCAGTTTGATAAGTCTCAACATATGGACCCAACTGTGAAGCCATTTCCTCAGCCAAGATAACACACACACATCCATCATCCCCCCAAATTTCACGGTGCCTCTTGGAAATCCACCTAACACCCCACCCCCACCCCATCCCAATTCCCAATCACTAATCTGTTCTGTCACTATAGTCTGTATTTTCTAAATTTTTATATAAATGGAATTATATTATATATATGCTTCTACTCATCATAATTATTTTGAGATCCATCCATGTGGTAACAGTCCATGCCTTTTTATTGGTAAATAGAATTGTGTGGACTCCAGATTTATCCATTTTCCTGCTGATGGCCATTTGAGATTGTTTTCCTCTGCCCTATAAGTAAACCTGCAATCATATTTGTCCAATTCTTGGTATAGATATCTGCTTTCATTTCTCTTTGGTAAATATCTAGGAGTAGAATGTCTGGGTCAAATGGTAGCTATATGTCTTACTTCTTTAATATGTGCCAAAGAGTTTTGCAAAGTAGTTTACCAGTTTACATTCCCAACAGTCATGTATGCTCATTCCAGTGCTTCCAAATTCTTGTCAATACTATGTTCAGTCTTTTTAATTGTGGACACTTTAATAGGAGTGTCACAGTATCTCATTGTGGTTACAATTTGCATTTCCCTAATAACTGATGATGTTATTGTGTTGAGTCTGGGACTTCTTTTGCATTCTCCTAAGCATGTCTTTTGAAGAGTAGATGTTCTTAATTTTGATGAAGTTAAATTCATTTTTTCCTTCATTCGCCTTGTGTTTGGTGTTATCCGAAAAATATTTGCATAATCCAAAGTAACAAAGGGTTTCTTCTTCATTTTCTTTTGAAAGATTTAAAAGTTTAGATTTTATATTTAGTATATGATCAATTTTAATTGATTTTTGTATGTAGAGTGAAATAGGGTATGAAATTTTCTTTTTTTATTGAAGGATATGCTACTGATTTCTATTCTTATCATTATTATTTCTGTTTCTCTGCTTAGACTGGATTTAGTTGTCTGATGTTCTTAAGTTTAGGACCTTTCTTCTTTTCTAGTGTGTGTGTTTAGTACAATGATTTTTCTTCTGTGTACTAATATTGCTACAATCTACAGATTTTGACATCATTTTTTTATAGTTTTATTCTTCCTTGAGTTCAAAGTATTTTCAAATTTCCCTTTTTGATATTTTCTTGTACATATGATTATTTAGAAGTGTGTTTTTTCTTAACAAGTTTTTGGGGGAATCTCCATAAATCTTTCTGTTATTGATTTCTAATTTATGACTCCACTGTAGAAGGAGAACATATTTTGGATGATAAAAAGGAAGCCCTATCCCTCTACTCACACCTCTGACACAAAATATGTGGATTTTCCACATCAAGCAATTCTCCAATTCTCTGTGAACATCAGCTTAGAATTTAATTCAATTTTGATGCCAATTACTCAGAGTTAGCACAGACCCCACAGGCTAAAGACTCAATCCCACAAGACTTCCCCCTCTTCTGATCCCAGTTGCAAGTAATAAGTCCCATGTTTCTATACAACCTGATAACAAATTAGGGGTACCCACAACCCCCTCCTTGGATTTTGTAACTTGCTATAACAGTTCACCAAACTCCAGAAAAAACATGTAACCTATATTTACCAGTTTATTATAAAGAGTATGACAAGCTGGATGCGGTAGCATGTGTCTGTAATCCCAGTACTTGGGAGGCTGAGACAGGAGGGTCACAGGTTCAAGCCAGCTCCAGCAATTTAGTGAGACCCTATTTCAAAATAAAATATATTAAAAAAAGGGCTGGGAGTATAGCTCAGATTAGAATGCCCCTAGGTTCAATCCCCATTACCAAATAAAAGAGCTGGGGGGACATGGGGTATGACAAAGGATACAGGATGGGGTACATAGAATTCTGTCTCTGGGGAGCTGGGGTGTGCCACACAGATGTGTTTTACCAACCAAGAAGCTCTCTGAATCTCATGGTTTAGATACTTTTATATAAGCTTCATCACATAGGTATGATGAATCATTAACTTAATCTCCAGCCCCCTCTCCTCTTTAGGAGATAGGGCTGAATGTTCCAAATGTTGACTCATGGTTTGGTCTTTCTAGTGACCAGCCCTATCAAGTAGGAAATTTCAAGGGATTTAGGAGCCCTGTGTCAGGAACCAGAGTCAAAGACTAAGTATTAGAACAAAAGATGCACCCCACATCCCTATCACTCAGAAAATTACAAGAGTTTTAGGCTCTCTGTAGGAATCATGACAGAGACCAAGTACACATGACTTGGTGACTTGATTACTTTTAAATTTACTAATGTTTGTTTTATGACCCACAATAAATGTTTCATGCATACTTAAAGACAATGTTTATTATGCTGTTCCTATGTAAAGTGTTCTACAAATACCATAGGTCAATTTAATTGGTAGCATTGTTCAAGTATTCTATTCCTTTACTGATTTTTTTGTCTATATATCCTATCAGTAGTTGAGGGAGGGCTTGAAATCTCAGATAAAATATGGATTTGTTTCTACTTTCAATTCTATCAGCGTATCGTTTCAGGTGAGAGGGTGAGTCTGACCCTGCTTACTCCACCAACTCCAAAAGAGATATTTTTTGAGTATAACAATTTGGCAATTGTCATAGCACTATTAAGACATTATTTTTCATCCATGGAGAGAGGAGAAATTCAGATTTACCTTGATAAAGAGAACACAAACTTGTAAATAATACTATGTTTTCTGGTAATTAGAATATTTATACCAACTTTTATTTTGTCTAAATAGCATTGTGGGGTTGTTTGTTTGTTTGTTTCTTTGTTTTGTGGCACTGGGGATTAAACCCAGAGGTATTCTACTTCTGAGCTCCACCTCTGCTCCAATATTTTTTTTGAAACAGGGTCTCTCTAAATTGCCAAGGCTAGCCTCAAACCTGTATCCTCCTGTCTCAGCCTTCCAAGTACTGTGAGTACAGGTGTGTGCCACCTCACTGACTTAATTGGCAGTTTTTACTAACAAATTTTTCATCCTGAGCTTTGGAAACCCTGATTGTGCTTTCCTGTTTTTTCTGTTCTCCTCTACATAAAAAAAAAACTGCTTCTTCCTATAGGGTGGGAGCTAAAGGCCTCTGTTTTGTGCAGGGTATGATGGGTCATGTATTTATTATATAGCCAGGTGCTGCACTGTCACATAATCCCTGTTGCACCTACACTAATACTTGCTGGAAGGAAATTTCCCATCCTTATGCCACCTGCTCTTTGCTTTCCCCATCATTAGCCAACCCCAAGCAAACAACTGCCAATACTAAGAAGGAAAGTAGTGTGCTCACTGGGCAAAATTTTCTGAAATATGTTTAGATTACTTTAATAAAAATAAAGCACACTGCACATGGTGGTACAAGCTTGTAATAACAGTACTTGGCAGGCAGAGACAAGAGGATCACAGGTTCAAGGCCAGCAGCCCACAGTAACCCATGGAGACCCTGTCTCAAAATAAAAAATAAAGTAGGACTGGAGGTGTAGCTCAGAGGTAGAGGATCCCTTGGTTCAATCCTCAGTACCAAAAAATAAATAAGTGAACAAATAAAAATAAAGTCCCATCTTGGCCCACAAAGAACTCAGCTCCTGTGCCCACTGGGATGTCTCGTTATCTGTTAAGATGTTGACCAAACTTGCAAAGTGCTTTTCCTTAAACTGAGAAGCTATCAAAGCTGTGTCCTATAATTACGTCCCTTCTGTTTACAAGTGTGAAGGTCATGAGTCTTCTCTGATGTTGTAAATATGCAGGTTCCAATGTGGCTCTGTTTGTTATTGTATCCATTAAGCTTTCCAGCTTTAAAATTAAACCAAGCTTTCCTATCCATTCCAATCCTCTGGATAGTGGCTGGATGGGCTGCGGATGAATTTTTAATATTCTCTTTCCATTTTCAAATACTGTGTCCTCCCTAGCGCTCAACCTTTGCACGCAAAATATTTGCAGCTCAGCCTTTGCACGCAAACTTTACATTCACCTTCATGACTATGTCAGGTTACTAGATTTTCCCAGCGGCCTCCAAGTTGCCAGTTTTCACTGGGATCAACAGAGATTCAGTCTGCCCAAACTGGACTTATATAGACAACATGATGGCTGAAAGAATTTGAGATTGGTGCAAGGTGGACAACCGGAGGGTGTTCTGGTCTAAGAGCATGCTCTCAAACTCCAGGCATCTAAAAATGCAGAATGGCCAAGCTATGCGCTGAAGTGGGGATAACTCTGGGGAGATGGAGTCAGAGGACCTGAGATGCTGACCTGGCTTGGTCCCTCCTAGACAGTGGATGATCTGAAGCCAAGGATGGGCTGTATTCCTGTGCACCTCCCTCTGTACCTTGTATGGTTATCAATCACAGAAGAAGTGCTCTATAAAAGTCAAATGCATTGGTCCCCACAAAGCACATGACATGAGGTACACATATGAAGCCAGCTATCTGTAGGGAAAGACACTGCTGCAGCAGCAAAGAAGCTCCACGATGCAGCCCACAAGGGGCACCAACAAAGCTTGGTGCACAAGGTGGATGGATGTCATGCAGCAGCTAAAGTTCTCCTTGGTGTGTGAACTTCAAATTTTAGGATGCAATTGATGTTCCCAAGGAGCCATTTTGTCTTGGCTCAGAGTGTCACCTATTTCAGTGGCCCTAGGAGTTGAAAGGTGAGCTGACTGTGCTGGTTTTCAGTAGGACACTGGAGTTTTGAATGTGTAAGTAAAAGCAATATAAGAATGACCCCAACATCAAAGTAAGTGGCAATAGTATATTATATTATATATAATATATTATATTATATATAGTATAGTATATTATATATTATATTATATTATATTATATTGTATTTTATATTGTTCATTGACCATTGAGTATGATTTCTAACCTGATGATGATGATGATGATGATGGTGGGTGGTAGTGATAATAATAATCATCTGACGGGGTAAATCCTAAAAGCCCTTCTACCCAAGAATAAATCTGACCTCTGAAAATACAGGACAATGTGAGTACACTGAGGTCCACAGCTCAAAGGTGACCTTACAGAGCAGAGATGGCAATTAGCTTTAATTCACTGAGCTGGAAGTAACTTTTATTATTTCCTTTAGATTTCGAATAGAAGTGCCTTCCATTGTAACCATGTCAGACTCCTGGTGCCTGAGCATTAATTAAAGTCCTGGAGTGTTTTATAAATTTACAGCCACAACAGTAAAATGACAAATAATAATTGTGGGAGGAAAAATCTACTTTGGGTCTTTGGCTGTGTTTTAGAGTTCAATGTAGGTAGTAAAATACTTCATCTTTGGTTGCTGGTATCTTCTTGGTAGTTCTATTAATCTCATTTTCAGCACTGAGAATGTGGAGATGAAACACACATGATTTGCCTACAACATGCAAGGGAACTTTCTGGAATATTAGGTACTCTGATCTCATAATGATGGAAGCGATAATTTCACATTCTACTATTCCCTTAAGTCACAGTAATTTCAGAAATGTCATGTGTGAGACCACAGGGCAATCTCTGATGACTTGTTAAGAGAAGGGAGATTTAATTAAAGTGAGCATGGTCACCATTAAATTAGTAATCAGATGTACTTAGAGCCATAAACCACTTTTCCCCTTAAAGATGAGGCCACTTTATACTCACAAACCCATTACTGTCCTGTGCCTCTGCCTATCACACACCAAAGAGGATACCACTTTCTGATTCCTTTTGCTCTCTGGTATCTTGGACAGGAAAAAAGAAGAAGAAAGAGCATTTGAAATACTACAGGTGATTCATGTTCACGATGGTCAGTGTCCACGTCATGTCCTCTATAAGGGCGACCTGCTTGAGCAAAGGAAAGAACGCGCTTTTGGGTGTAAGCCCAGGACCACCCACAGAGGTTCTCTGACTGCGTGGGTGTGCAGGTCTCTCTCAGTGTCACTGGAGTGACAGTGGTCTCTGGAAGATGCCTGCTCACCCAAGGGTCCTTGGCCGTGATGGACTGGTTTCCTCTGTGCTGTTGCCAGAGTCTTGCCTTTCCTCCTTCAAACTTCCACCCCCAACCTCAGCCAGAGCTCTGCTTCCTTCCTCTGTGGTCCCACAGCAGCTCCCATTGGCCTGGCAGGAGCTCTGTGGGCCCCAGTAAGGATCGTGTGCTTCCTTCCTACTGCAGTGGAGGATTTGTGCAGGTGATGAACTGCCTATGTCCTTAAAGGCCACTCTGGCTGTGACACAATGAAGGATGAGAAGAAGCAGGGTGAAAGGCAAGGGTGGCTTGGACTAGACTTTTAGCCATGGAGGTGGCATAGGTCATACTGGGGGAGTACATTGGAGGAGACCAGCCAGGACTTTGGTGCTAATTGGAATTTAAAGTCAGAAGTCCCTGGAGCAGAGGAGATTCGGGTTGTGACTTGAACCTGACATTGAAGAAAGAGTAACTAGAGCAGTCACCTAGAGGGACGGGAAGGGCACGGAGGCCTCTCTCCCTGGTGCCCAATGAGAGCTTGTTATGTTATCATAAGTCTGATTTATATCTGATTTAACTGATTGGTTTCCCACTTGACATTTTGCAAGAGTAATTCCCTTTAAGAAAAAAACACCTGCATCAATCTCTCCAAGCAAGTCTAGAAGAAATGTCAGAATCTGGAAGGAATTTGGTGATTTTTGTCTGCTAGTCTTTTCCCAAGCATATAACTTTGCACTTAGAACCATATAAACAGAGTGAATAATTTAAGTCCCTGACTGGTTTTTCTCTTTAATACTTAAAATGACAAACCACAGGCAAGTCCTTCTTCACTACTCATTCGTGATTAACTCCTTCTGGAAGAAGAAGCTGTTGTCACACTTGTGCTCACTGTCCTTTCATGAGTAACTGGGTCTTTTTTTTTTTAGGATACCCAAAGCAGAGGACTGGAGCTCCTCGGAATGGGTTTGCATCCAAGCCTGACCTTCAGGCCCGTGAGGCCGAGCGGCAGCTGGTGCAACGGCTGAAGGACAGGTGTGAGCGGCAGGTCCGGCAGCTCGGGCTGGTCCAAGGGGAGCTGAGGAGGGCCATCTGTGGCTTTGATGCCCTGGCAGTGTCAACACAGCATTTCTTTAGAAAGGTAAGGTCACATTTGATGAATGTCAAAGGGCTTCTTGTTTGAGGGCATTGTGGGGAGGGGCAGTGATGGCGACTGGGTGCACGTATTGTAGTTTGGGTGTGAGGATAGAGTTGAGTGTTGTTTAACAGAAGTTCATAAAGAATCTCCTGCAGCATCCCATAACGTTTAAGGAGCTGCGATTATCCTCATCTGTCAATGGAAGTGGTCTGGGAAGAGTGATAAATAACCGTGATATCCAAAGGAAAAATTATTTAAAAAAAGAAAGTAAAGGATACACATGGATGTTTTTAAGGTGGGATATTTGGATAAAATGGAACATGGGCTTGTTTACAATTTTAAAAAGAGATATGTTCTGGAGTTTCTATTATTCCAGATAAGAGGGAGGCAGGCAAGACTATAGCGCGACTACTGGCTATTGATGGGAAGTGGAATGTGCAGGGCTCAATCACTGGGGCCCAGCTCGCAGTGTCCAGGAAGCAGCGCAGGGTGGGTGCGAGTCCTCCCTGTGTCCTCAGTTTTTCTGAAAATGCAGGGAGTGTTGGTTTTTTCTCAGTGAATGTCTGGGGCTCTTGGCGACATCTGGACCCTGAGTCTGTTATTAGCTGTGGATCAGGTAAATGTCCCAGCTTCTCATCATGGGACAGAGGCTGGTGGCAGCCTGGTATCCAACTGTATTCATGCTCTAAACTTCAAGAAGGGAGAGACTAAGCAGTCACTTTGGGTATTTAAACATTACCAATGTCTTAGACCATTTTCTGTTGCTATAACAGAACATTTGAGACTGGGTAATTATAAAAAGAGAAAGAGAGAGGTTTATAATGGCTAGGCTGAAAAGTCCAAGAGCTGGATCCACTCAACTTCTGGTGAGGACTTTGTGCTGCTTCATATTGTGGTAGAAGGCAGAAGGGCCAGGGACACATGCAGAGAGAGGGAGGGGCAGGAAGCTGAAATGCTTCATGACAAACCACTCTCAAACACTAATCCATTCCCATGAGAACTAACCTGGTCTCTAGAGAAAGTCATTAATCTGCCTTGAAGGCTCTTCCTCCCAATGCCACTACTTTGGTATCCATATTTCAACATGAGTTTTGCAGAAGACAAACTGCATCCAAACCGTTGCAGTGACTGAGCATTCTGAGTTTTATATATGAACTTTCTGATATGTACAAGTGGGAAGAAATAGAAATACAGTCTAAGTGCCCTGCAGATAAGAAAGTGAACTCACTAAAGTTCTGACCAATATAAAGGTGAAAACCAAAAGAATATTAAGTAGCACCATGTCCACTGGCATCTTCCTTTATTATCATCTGAATCTTAAAGTGTGGAGAACTCTGTGGCTTGTACGATATTCTTCCAACTCCCTGCTCCCCAACATGGAAACTCGAGCTGCTCTTTTTTGTCATTCTTTTCTGTTATGCTTAAATAATTCAGTGACAATAACTATTTATTGATTTGTTGTTACAAGGAATGACAAGATGAATAGATAGTACCAAAATTTCAGCCTTCTCCCCAATCAAAATTCTACCAACAACAGTAAATGACCAGTTTGGATTTCATATCTCTCTTTCTGGTTTGGCAACATAAATGTCAACCATGAGTAACTAAAGCAGCCATATGCCTATCCTGCAGAATTGAAGTTAAAAACACATTGTTCTGGATGCTGAGCATTTTTCTTATTGGAGAAGGAGTGTCATGTTTTTTGTCCTTTAGCTGGATGCGTATTTTCCACTGACTGTCAAGTCTTCAATAAAGAGAAAGAAACAGGGTTATTCATTGGAGTTCAGTGATCACATTTATATTGTTACTCTGCCTGCTCTGGAATTCTTAGTTCCCAGGTACCATCCACAGAGTCATACCAAACCCCAGATGAAATTTTCTTACAAGTAGATGTATCAGTAGAACTGATACAATATATCGGTGATATGTGTTGTGAGAAAGTTACTGTGCCAAAATTAAGGGCCAGGTTCCCCTGTAGTGTTTCATTTCTATTTCCCAGGAAATTCCTTGTTGGCCCATGGGTCTTGACTTTTATTTCTCTGCAGCATACACATTCCTCTTAAATAAGATACTAAGAGGGTGTAGCCACTCCATGGGACCTCCCTCCTACCTGAGCTGCACTGGCATGGCGTGTCAGCATCCTGGACGGGGGACATGTATCTCATTTGCTCTTTAGTACATCACAACTAGCAACTACAGACAGGCCCCTAAAAGATCATTCCACCACTCACACCATTAATCTTTTTATGTCTTTCTGATCTCTACTCTTTCTCCAGATAGACCCCGGGGGGGAGGGGGGAAGACAGTTTAAAAAGAAAACTCTCTAAAACCTGACTTCCACACAGGCTTGCCACTTGATTTGCCTGGAATACCAAATTAGACCAGGAGGTGAAACATGGGGTGGAGCACCTGAGAAAACAGGAGCAGGGCCACCTTGAAACCTCCAGTGATTGAACCCTCAGAGGATTCTGGAGCCAGGGAGCTTAAGGTTCCCACATCACTCACTCGTGTGGGAATTTGACGTGTTATGGGTAAGAAATGGTCAGAGCTGAGCACGCCAGCTAAGAGGAAGCATGGTCTGAAAGTGCAGCCTCTTTTGGGCCATCTGGCTAGAAGACCCACCAGGACTCCATCCTGTAAGGAAGGCACACATACCTTTTGCACCTATAGTGCAAACATGGCATTCATCTGCAAAATGTGGTAGAGAGCAGAGACGCTGGGCTAGTCGAGAGTAAACGCCACCTCTGCCTCCGCCCAGCAGGGGGAGCCTGAGCGAGCCCCTGCCTCTCTGCAAGTCTGTCATCACTACTGATTGGAATACCATCCCTGTCCTGACTGGGCCTCCCCAGGCTGAGTCCCTCTGAACACTATCACTGAGTCTCAGCTTCCTCCACTTCAAACAGGATTAAGGGTACCTCTCCATGGGGACATTGTGAAGATGTGAAGATGTAATGGGCAAAGGCGCACTTTGAACAAAGGGAATCTGACAAGGCACACTGTAAGGATTCTGCTTTCAAATAGGATTAAACATATATGATATTGATAAAGTGAACATGAGTCCAAGCCACTCATATTTCATATATAGGTTGAGCATTCCTAATCTTAAAATCTGAAATCCAAAATTCTGAACTTTTTCTTAAAGGGGAGGAGGTTACTGGGAATTGAACCTGCTGCTAAATTGCTAAGGGCCTTTCTAAGTTGCTGAGGCTGGCCTTAAACCTGAAATCCTCCTGTCTCAGCATCTCAAATACTGGATTATAGCAAACACCAAAATCCTAAACCTTTTGAGTACTGACAGGACACCACAAGTGGAAAATTCTACACTGACCTCATGTGACTGGTTGCAATCAAAACATAGATACACTTTAAAAACATTTGTATAAAATTGCCTTGAGGCTATATGTATAGGGTATATATGAAACATAAATAAATTTTGTGTGTAGATTTGGATCCCATCCCCAAGATAACTCATTATATATATATATATATATATATATATATATATATATATATATATATTCCAAAATCTGAAATGCAAAAAATCTCAAATAAAAAATTTTCCTGGTCCCAAGCATTCCAGGTACGGATATGGGCTTGTCAACCTGTATAGTATATGTAAAGGGTTTGGCCTGGAAGGTACTTTAAGAATAGAAATAAGCCAGGCACCATGCCTGAAATCTCAATACTTGGAAAGCTGAGACAGGAGGATTTCAGGTTGGAGACCAACCTCAACAACTTAGTAAGACCCTGTTTCAAAATAAAAAGGTATGGGGTGTAGCTTATAGGTAGAATGCCCCTGGGTTCAATCCTCAGTATGAAGAAGAAAAAGAAAAAGAAAAAGAAGAGGAGGGGGGGAGGAGAAGAAGGAGGAGAAGACAGAGGAGGAGGAGAAAGAAGAGAAGGAGAAGGAACAATAATAATAATAATAATAATAATAATAATAATAATAATAATAATAATAGAAATAATTCTTCTAGTCTAGCTCTTCAGTTGCTTCAATGTATTTATTTTCTTGAACGTGCTGGTGCAGATAAGGATGTATGGGGAAAAAGTCTCATCACTAGAGAAAGGTTTAGAAGCAGATAGGAATCTTCTGTTTCTGCCTAGTGTTCACAGCTCCTGGCAGAGCATCTGTGGATTGTTGTCTCTGACACGTCCTCAGCCGGGCGTCCAGGGACCTAAGATGCCACACGGAGGTGCCAACACCCACCTCACATTTGTGTTGGCTTCAGGCAGCTCTGCCCCTGCAGCAAGGCGCGTCCTATCAACAGGCCAAAGAGATCTGCTGAAATCCCTGCTCCCAGACCTCTGAGTGGTGTAATAATGAGTGTGACTCTTAGGGACTCACACTTCTCAGAGTCGGTTGAGTGGTTTGAATCTCTCTCTTGCTAAGTAGCTGCTGGGATGTTACTCTTTAGTACCCCCTGATGGTTAATCCATGAAACAATCCAGAGGATGGTCTCACTGTACAAAGTGGGAAGCATCAAGTTTTATATTTGTTGCATGTGAGGGAATATGTATTTTCATTTTATTTAATATGATTTGTATATTTTATATTGCTTTTTAGCTATTGTTTAATAGCTTAGGCAGAAAAGTCATGAAAATTTAACATTAAACATTAAGCATGAGCCGGATATAGGTGCATGCTTATAATCTTAGTACTTGGGAGGCTGACACTGGAGGATCATAGGTTCGAGGACAGCCTCAGCAATTTAGTAAGGCTCTCAGCAACCTAGTGAGACCCTGTTTCCAAATAAGAAATAGAAATTGGTCTGGGGATGTAGCTCAGAGATAGAATGCCTCTGGGTTCAATTCCCAGTACTACATTAAAAAAAAAAAAAAAAAAAAAAAAAAGCATTTCTATACTGTGTTAGTCAGCTTCCCATTACTATAACAAAATTCCTGAGATAATCAACTTATAAAGATAAAAGGTTTGCTCTAGCTCACAGTTTTATATGTCCCAGGCCATGGTCGATTGACCCTGTTGCTTTAGGCCTGGGACAGGCAGCATGTCATGGCAGGAATGCATGATGGAGTAAAATTTCTCACATTATGGGCCAAGGAGCAAAGAGAGAAAGAAGGGGAAGGGGAGTCAGTCTCCTGCAGAGGCACATCCCCAGCTACCTAAAGATCTCCCACTAATGCCCATCCCTTAGCGGTTCCTCGCTTTCCAATAGAGCCACCTGGGGACCAAGCCTTTAACACATTGGCCTTCAGGAACATTCTAAATACAAACTGCACCATGTGTTTTTCTAAGCTTAGTAAACATTAATAATGCATCAATTTCCTTCTCCCCAAAGTATATAATAATATTGATTTTGATATTTTCCTTTATTATACATTTTTAAGTATAGAAGAGTGGAGAGAATTAATACTCAAATACTCATTTTCTATATTTAACACTTACTAACATTCTACCACATGTTCTGTTGTTGTTAGTTGAGGTATCTATCTTATATATGCAAAGTTCAACCTGTCAAGCTCAATTCATTTGTGTTAGTGGAGGATCGCCATCAGTGTTTCCAGTGCTGTTTCTGCCATATGAAGGTTCTAAAAAAATAAAAAGCAGAGCTTCTAAATAACAAAAGTTAGCCGGGCGTGGTGGCGCACGCTTGTAATCCCAGCATTCGGGAGGCTGAGACCCGAGGATCCGGGTTCGCGGCCAGCCTCAGCTATCTAGTGAGGCACTCCACAATTTAGTGAGACCCGGTTTCAAAAATAAAAAGTAAAAAATAGGGCTGGGGGTGTAGCTCAGAGGTAGAATGCCCCTGAGTTCAATCCTCAGTACCGCAAATAAATAAATAAATAAATAAATAAATAAATAAATAAATAAATAACAAAAGTTCCCACTGAATGACCACCTCTCTGTGCTAGGTTCTTTATATACATTATTTGAACCCTCAAAATCACTCTAACTGGTATAGATATTATTGTCATGTGACATTTGGGGAAACTGAGGCTCAGGAAGATTATGCATCCCTCTAAAGACAACATAATTAGAAAGCCATGATGCAAGATACAAACACAGGTCAGTCCACATCTAACTCCCATGTTTTTCCATTATATGTAATTAGGAGGTAGAATGTCCCTGGGTTCAAGCCCCAATACCACCAAAAAAAAAAAAAAAAAAAAAAAAAAAAAAAAAAAAAAAAAAAAAAAAAAAAAAAAAAGCAAAATTCTTTGTGTTTAGGGGAAAGTCTGATGTTTTTCCATTATATGAAGATGCTACCTTTCCCTCTCCCCTTAACTCTCAAGGTACTATTGATACAAGTAAGAAGCGGGAGGGGCGCAACTGCAAAAACAAGTAAAATAGTAAACCAAAAGTTGCATAGTTATACAGCACACTATCAGAAAATAACCTAAGGAGCTCTTTAATCTGCTGCCATTAAAAAAAAATTCTGCCAGGCTCAGTGGCACATGACAATAATCCTAGTACTTGAGAGTGTGAGACAGGAGAACTGCAGGTTCAAGGCCAGCCTCAGCAACTTAGCACAATTCTCAGCAATCTAACAAGACTTTGTTTCAAAATTAAAAAACAAAAAGGGCTGGGATGTAATTAGGAGGTAGAATGTCCCTGGGTTCAATCCCCAATACCACCACCAAAAAACCAAAAACAAAGCAAAATTATATGCGTTTAGGGGAAAGTCTGATGATTATGAGCGGAAGGAGACTTGTAAGAGGCAGGATGGAGCGAGAGGGGATATCTGGGGTGAGTACAGAGCAGAAAGGGAACACTCAGAGCCTGCTCTCTAGAGAAAGGCCCCTTCCCTATCAGTAAGCCCCGGGTTAACTGGTTCATGCTTATGAGCAGAGATCTAGGCCTGGGGCTGTTCTGTGCCACGATTCCTCTAAACACCAGGCAGCTCCTGATGGTGCAGCTGGCTCACCTCATCTTTACTGCTCCACTGCACTGGCCTCCACTCTTGGATCAGGGCGAGGATTCATGCTAAAGGGGAAGAGACAAGAGACAGAGGTAGAATCCTTCCATAAAACAAATGCTTGCTTGGTTTAGCCGTTTAATGCATTCACATTTTTAATGCAGGGATTCATGAGCATGAATGTCTGCCCTCAAGCCCTCAAAGCAGGAGAGAAGCCATTATGTCCACCAGCCTAAGCAATTCCTATTTCAGAAACATTCCCCCTAAGTGAGACTATCTGTGCAGTAATTACATCTGATCAGAACTGGAAACAGTAACCTCTTTGTGGCTCCCTAAATCCTCAGAAGGGCCCTGTAAATATAGTGTTTCGTGCCCCCATAAACAGTGCCCTGCGATTTCCCTTAATTTATCTCAAATCACCAAAGGCTTGAAGAAAGCGTGAGCACTTGGGCTGGGCTTTCTGACAGTTACACCGCACCAGGGCTGGTGGGAAGCGCTGGCCAAGTGGTAGACCCCAGGTAAATTGGCAGCACAATCACTGTTGTTCTGAAAGCTGTGTGTCACCGAGTAATGTCCCACGGTGGTGTGTTTGCTTTTGCTCTTGAGACTCTGGCTGAGGGATTTCATAGCACATCCCCCAGCTATAACCAAGTAGCTCTTTGAAGTAATGAGAACACCCAGCCTGGGGTGAAAATGTCACAGCAGGTGGAGAATAAAACTCAGGAGCAAACCTTCTGAACATTTATTGGAGATTCCTAAATTTGGGGCCTGATAAAACCCAACTTTGCTGATAAGCATGTCAATTTCATAAGATGCAATACGAATTGATACTTGACTGAGGTAAAGACTAATTGCTGCCATTGCTGAATCTTCTCTCTTACCCTCTGCTATAAATTATAAATGGTTCCTTTTTTTTTTTTTTTTTTCAAATGAAATGATACCCTTTTGAAGGCAGATGGAGCTGCTGGAGGGGGGAAATGACTTTCACTAGCCACATTGTTGGGGGTTTGTTTGTTTGTTTTGGTACTAGAAGTTGAACACAGGGGCATTCTACCTTTGAGGTACACCCCAAGTCCTACTTTATTTTTTATTTTGAAACAGGGTCTCACTAGGTTGCTTAGCATCTTACTAAATTACTGAGGTTGGTTTCAAACCTGAGATTCTCCTGTCTCAGCCTCCCAAGTACTGGGATTCCAGGTGTGCACCACCATGTCCACTTTGGAAAGGTGACCTGCTTGGTCTCCCCAAACCCAAGTGGGCAGCTGGTAAAAACAGATTGTGGTAAAATGCATGCACACCGTTAACATCCTCTGAGATGCAAGATTCTGTGTAGTCCTCCTGTAGGCAAAGGCAGCTGAAAGGGTGGAAACAGGGTGTCAAGAGCCCATGCTATTCAAACTTTCTAGCCCCAGGGCCTCTGCAAATACCAAAGCCACAACTTAAGTACCACTGGAAATTTACTTTTAAATCAATTAAATGCTGAAAAGTCTACCTCCAAATAAAAACAAACAGAAGGAATGATAGTGTTAAGAACTGATTACTGCCTACGGAGAGGAGGTATGGTTGCCTTGCCCTAAAACCTCTTTCCTGTGAGAAACGGGCTCATTAACTTTCCTGGAGCTCAGTTTTTCTAGAAAATGGAGTTACTAAAAATGAAGGGGCTCTTGGGCCCTGCAGGATATGATTTAATTCAACGCCTCTAACCGAGAGCCTATGCTATCATTAAATACCAGGAACAGCTCAGTTCTTCCGGGGTGTGGCATATACCTGGTCATCCACCTGCTGATCCTACAGCCCAATTTAACCCACACCTGTGATGTGACCATCCCAGTTTGAAAAGTATGTGGGATTATTCTTTGAGGAAAAATAAGTAACAAACTTCTGTAGAAAATGAACAGCATGATTCCATTTCTAGGGACATTATTATTTCCTATAGTTCAAGGACATCACCCACACAAAGAGAGACAAAGAGATGGTTTTCCGTGGTTGCCTAATGAGGCAGAGCCCTCTCCTCGCCCCCCATCTGGCCTCTGGTTTTTGAAAGGCGTTTGTGACATGGTGGCTTTTGCTGTGGCTTTCCATCAGGGACTAGAACCGGCCCTCGATTGCCTCAGTCCATGAGTCTACATCCCTCCCCCTCCTCAGTACACACAGGCTCTCCATTATCTCTGCTTTCAGAGATGGCAAACTGTCTGCCCTAGCTATTCTGCTGCCTTCAACACCCACTGATGAAATGGCAGATATGAAAGCTAAGTCGCAGGCCCTGATTTCCAGTTCCGGGGCTGAGATACTTACTCAAGTCACTGAAGAAACAAGCGAGACGTGATGGTTTAAGTTGCGGTGCAAATAGAGGCCACCTATCATTAAGTACCAGAGACAGCTCAAAATGAGCCCAAGGAAGGAGAGACACCTCGAGCAGGACTGTGGCTGAGATGCTTGTGAACCGCACCTGAGAGAATAAATAAGATCTCTGAAGGCAGAGATGGGGGAGTCTGGCATCCCAGGTGGCAGAAAGAGCCTGAGCAGAGAGTGGCACCGCACAGAGAAAGAGCAGGAGGGGGAGGAGTCCAGTTTCCCTAGAGCTCTCAGCATGAGGCTGGCAGAGGGGTGAAGCTGTAGTTTTGGGCTTTGAATAACTAATAAAGACAGGGGCTCTATTTGAGACCGTCAGAAGGCTTTGGATGGAACACCAAGTGTTGTAAGCTGCATTTTAGGAAGATTAATATGGGAGCTGAGTATGAAATGGGTGATAGAAAGAAAACCCAGCAGGGGCATTAGTATACAAAGGGAAATGCACCAAGTGCTGTGTGCATGTATGTTTGTATCACTTTGAATCTCACTATAATTATATTACCTCAATAAAAGTATAAAAAAGAAAGAAAGAATAGTCCAGGTAGAGAAAACGAAGAGGGGAGTCTGCTAGTAGAATAATAACCCAGGCAAGAAGTAACAAGGATCAGGGGACTAGGGTTCTTGATGGAAAGGAGAGAACAGAGACAGGACCTGACCTGACAGTTAAGTGGTTGGGGGGGGGGGGTAACAGGTGACATGCCCAGGTGACAAAGAACAAACCCTCCTTCCAGACCCCCAAATACACAGAAATCACAAAACTGGAATGTTAGTGATAAGACTATAGGAATTATGTCTATATAAAGTTCAGAAATGTGTTAAGGGGTCATCGAATCCCTTTAAGAAATCTCTCAGTGGTAGCACTTGCTTACCATGTGCTAGGCCCTGGGTTTGATCCACAATACCAAGAAAAGAAAAAAAGAAAAGAAACAGGAAAGGAAGAAAAATGTCAGGAAATAGACACTGTATGCACCCATGAACCCCCAAGGAAAATAAAGCAACAGGTATAGGAATGGGCATATCTCCAGAAATATACTTGTAACTCCGGTATCACCTATCCTTTTGAAATTCGGGAGATGAAGTCTGGAAGCTCAGCCCGCATTCCGGCGGTATCCTAGTCCCTCCCATCTTCCCTGGGAGCTTTGGCGCGGCTCTAAATTGCTGCTCCTCCTAAGGTATTCAGCATCACATCTCTGCTGTCCTGCGCGTGCCGATGCCGGTTGCGTTCAGGCAGTGTTCCTCCATGGCTGGTGTAGCGCCTGGTGCTGATTTCCGGGATTTTTTCTGCTTGATGGTGATGGGGTCGCCATCCATAAAGCAGCTAAACAGGGGTCAAGATATCAGGAGAGAAAAGATGGTCAAGAGAAGCAAATGGGGCATCGTTTATATAGAAGTGACATGAGAAGGGGTGAGATTGACGGAGGTGGGTGCACAGAAGAGTCCAGAAGTCCCAGGACAGTGTCTGGGGAGGCATCTGTGCTTTCAGGTAGGAGCCAGGGCAGAAGCAGGGCCCTAAAGGAGGGAGGAGGTGGTGAGAAAGGAGGAGGTTGGGGAGGTAGAAGAACCCCATTTCAGGGAAGCCAAGTGGGTAAAGAGGGTGAAGAGTGAGTAAGTACCCTAATACTTGGCAGTTGAAGGGAATATTGCAAAGAGGTGAGAACAGCCAGGTTTTCCCGGTTCCTCTATAATTAAGTGGTTTAGCAAAGCGTGCCTCCTCCCTCTTCAGCCCAGGAAGAAGCCGGCATTGTATACTGAGAGAAGGACAATGGCGCCATCTACAGGGCACTGGGGGGAAATGAAATTCTGTGCTCAAAACAAATCACACCAGGTATTACCTTCAATTCCAAGGAACTGTATAAAAAACAAGTGCTAGTCTCCTCCCCCGTGTTCACTAAAGCATGACTCACAAACTTCTTCCACAAACTTAATTGAAACTAGGTTTTGAATTAAAAGCACACAGCTCCCTTCATTTTTCATTTTATTCCTGACAACATATTACTAAGACGGCAAGAATAAGATTTATGTAGTACACTGGAAGCAGTTTGCCTATGATATAATTTATAAAAGCAATTATATATTGTGCAAACTTAACAGTCAAGGTGATCCACACCTGTAATTTAGTCCCTGCAGAGTATGAAAGCCCATCATTTCTGTCCTCCCAAGAATAGAAAAAGAAATATTTAAAATCCCAAAGTAGTGAAACTCTATTAGCTGTCAATGTTCTCTCAAAAGCAAAGACAAATAAAGTAATATACTGATAAATTGGATTCACGGTGACAGTATTTCTCAAGTTCTTCTTCAATAGTATTTCCCCAATTTTTGTTTTTATCTGAGAGACATACAGAGCCAGAACTGTATTTGTTTTAAAAACATGAAGGAGGCAGAAAACGAGGTGGAGTAAGCCAATGTAATGAATGAAAAATAATCACAAAAAATCTTAACTATATCAATAACCACTTTAAAGGTGAGGGGCCTAAGCACACCAATTAAAAGACAAGACTGGGATGTCACTGGTTGGTAGAGCACTGAGGCTCTGAATTCAATCCCCAGCACTCCAAACTTAAATAAGACAAAGGTAGTCAGAAATTATTTAAGAACCCAACTATATAGCCAGGCATGGTGGCACATGCCTCTAACCCCAATATTTGAGAGGCTGAAACAGGAGGATCATAGGTTTGAGGATAGCTTCAGCAACTTAGTGAGGCCCTCAGCAACTTAGCAAGACCTTGTTTCCAAATAAAAATAAAATAGGGCTAGAGGTGTAGACAGAGGTAGAATGCCCTTAGCTCAACCCCCAGCACTGCAAAAGAAAGAACTATATGTTTTCTATAAAAAAAAAACTTTTAATCTAAAAATTAGATTAAAAGTAAAGGGATAGAGACTGACACCTGATGTTAACACTAATAAAAAGAGAGGTAGAATAACTTTATTAATTTTTGATAAAACAGACTTCAGAAAAGGAAGATTATCAGGAATGAAGAGGGATACTACATAATGATAAAGGGGTCAATTCTCCAAGATGTAAAAAGCACAGAGGTAGCTACTGATATTTCAGGCTGACTGTTGAATTCCAGTGATGTGTACATTGAGGTGATGTTCAACTATTATAGTGGGAACTGTGCTGCTTCAAACTCAAAAGTCTGCTGAAAAGCATTCAAGCTTTAAAGGAAAAAACAATTGTAAACACGAACTGTGTTCTGGGCACTGCTATGTCCCTTATATTTTATGCACAATATCTCATTTAATTTTCACATTATCCTTCTGATGTATTTTGATACCTGTTTTATAGATAACTCAGGGTGTTTTCATCAAATAATATTTTTCTTATTATTTCATTCATCATATACTTATCAAATATCTAGTAGGTCTCAAATAATAAAATGGATATCACATAGGGTCTCGGTTCAAGAAAATTCCAGTCAAATATCCCACCTAGTAGTTGGAAAACACCTCATTTGATCCTCCCAGCATTCCAGAAGACAAGCAGGAGAGCTCTTGGTATTCCTATATTTGATACAAAAAAAAAAAAAAAAAAAAAACAGAGGAAGGGAAGTTGTTACTTGCCTGAGGTATCATGGTCAGTAAGCAGCAGCCTCCAAACATCATGCAGATGGATTCTGGAGACATAACGTAAAGCACAGTGGCTGTAGTTAATGGTTCTCTATTGTAAACTTGAAATTTTCCAAGAGAATAGATTTTGAGTGTTCTCACCAAATACACAGACAAAGCTGAACTATGTGAGGGGATGGATATGCTAATTAACTTGATTGTAGTGTTTATTCCACAATGCATAACAAATCAAAACATCACACTGTGCACCTTAAATATATAGAATTTTTATTTGTTGTTCATAATAAAGCTGAAAGGAAAAGATTTAATTACAGATCTCCTGCCTCCAAATGTAGTATGCATCTTCTGCCAATCTATGGTATTTTATTGACAATGATACGAAATTGATATTCTACCATGTGGAATTTACCAGTGGCCAGACTAATAAGGAGGGGAGTTTTGCCATCAGCATAGCTGGAAGAAGTCATGTGGACCATTTGTTGCAAACCCCCGCCTCTGGCTGGGACTGCATGGGGAGTGACAGTTCTCCAAAACGCCACCTGGATGTTCACACATGACCTTTTCTTGGGCACTAGTGACAGTAATTAATTTTTCTTTGATTTCCCTTACCCCTGTATCAGTCTACCAACATCAACAAACCAAAATCTCAATGGAACATCACATCTTGATCTCAAGCTGAGACATCTCAGTTCTAACAACGAACAGTGTTCAGTGCCTGCAGCAAGATTTCAAACTCCATCCAACAATTTGGCACCTGAGTGAAGGAGAAACCTTGGTTTCTTGCTGCTCTATATTATCAAATCCTAGGTAATGGTGGTATTACTCTGAGGTTAACTATGAAGTTGGCCAGAAGCTTAACATTCTGCCCCACACCTGAAGACTCTCCGACTATCCACCATGCCCAAGGCAGGCCACAATAGAGATTTGGGTGTTGTAATATGTAGTTGTTAAGTAAGAGCCATGAGGTGCTATGTTTGCCTCAAAAGTAAAGACCTGAGCAATTTTTCAGATCAGAGGTATCAGAATTTTTTTCTTCCTAGTATGGTCAGAAATAGATAAATAGATAGATGGATGGATGGATAGATAGATAGATAGATAGATAGATAGATAGATAGATAGCAATGAGAAGCTCCTCAGACACAATTTCTTTTTGTTCTGTTTGGTAGTGCTGGATATTGAATCCAGGACCTCACACATACTGAGCTACACTCCCAATCCCCAGAATGACTTTTTTATGAAGACCCAATACACAAACTAAACAGGTGATCTAAAGAGCACTCCACTGAGTTCTGGATCTGGTTGAGATTGAGGATGCTCACTACGCCCTGTTTCTATTGAAATCAGCTGTGCTACCTGGGCAGAGTGTACTTAATAGCTTGGAAAGAAATATGGAATAGGTAGATCGTAAAGAATATAGTTTGAAGTATCACAGGACTGATGGTGAATTTACAAGTTTTTCTCTCTAATATTCCCTAGCCTGAATTCAGTGATGGTTGGAATCTGGGAGTGGGCATCTGCATGTAGATAACGAGAACACCCTGAGAGGCCCTCTAGTTCTGTCAGGAAAAGTGAGAAAGGAAACTTTCTTCCTCCTCCTCCTCCTCCTCCTCCTCC
>PVLC010001168.1:44362-154307 GCA_004027655.1 Graphiurus murinus | reverse complement strand
GCGGGACTGGGGATTGAACTCAGGGGCATTCTACCTCCGAGCTATACCCCCAGCCCTATTTTTTATTCTTTATTTTGAAACCGAGTCTCACTAAGTTGCGGAGTGCCTCACTAGGTAGCTGAGGCTGGCCGCGAACCCGGATCCTCCGGTCTCAGCCTCCCGAATGCTGGGATTACAAGCGTGCGCCACCACGCCCGGCCCATCATTTTTTTTTAGTCATATCCTAGACTCCAGTCTTGTAGCACTATGAACTGTATTGATTGTATCAGGTGCTTCCCTCCACCCACATTCAGGAGTGGAAGCCCTGACACTCAGTGGACTGAATTTGGAGAGATTTCCTTTAAACTGATGTTATGATCACATAGAGAATGTCCCCTGAGGAGCTCAGGGTTAATATAGTTAAGTCATGAGGGGTTGTAATCTCGTGGATTTATCTGATGTAATCCATTGCAATGGATTTATGGTAATTTATCCATTATAATTTATCTGAGTGGAAACCAAAGCTGCTGGGTTGTTTCTGGAGAAGGAGGGTCACTGGAGGTGTGGTCATAGGGATTGTGCTTGTGTCTTGGATTCCCTTTGCTTTCTTGCTCTGTTTCCAGCCTCCATGGTGTGAGGAGGAGAGCCAATGTGTTCTTCCTCTTTCTGCTTCCCATAGCCATGCCCTGAGCTCATCAGGGTGAATCCTGAATCTCCACAAAACTGCGAGCAAATAAATCTTCCTTCCTCTCAGTTGTGTGGTTAGTCATGTGGGATAGAACAGTGAGAATGCTAACTGAGACAAGTGGTAATTAAGGTTAAATGAGAGCATCAAAGGTAGGCCCTGATCCAATAGAACTGGTGTTCCTAAAGGAAGAGGAAGAGACACCAGGAGTCACAGAGGAAAGACCAGATGAGAAGGCAGCTGGGAGCAAGAAGGCACAGAGGCTTCAGGAGAACATACATCTGACAATACCTTGATCTTGATTTTCCAGTCTTGAGACTTGGAAGTAAGTGTCTGTGTGTAAGCCACTTGTTTGTGGTATTGCTTTAGTGGCTACCTGAAAAAAAATATTATAAGTAGATTCTAGCGTTTTAAATCAGGTAATGTGGATTGGAAACTTAGCTACTTCATTTGCATATGATATGTTCTTAGAAAATTTAATTCCTATTTTTTCTTCTATAAAAAGGTACTGCTGGGCATGGTATACCTATAATCACAGTACTTGGGAGGCTGAGACAGGAAAATCACAAGTTCAAAACCAGCCTCAACAACTTAGCGATTCTCTCAGCAACTTTGTAAGACCCTTTTTCAAAATTAAAGATAAAAAGAGGGATGCATGTATAGTTGAGAGGTAAAATTCCCCTAGGTTCAATCCTAGGTAACACACACACATACAGATACACACACACACACTTACACACACAAATATATAGTAAACCGGGCGTGGTGGTGCATGCCTGTAATCCCACTACTTGGAAGGCTGAGACAAGAGGATCACAGGTTTGAGATCAACATGAGCAATTTAGGGAGGCTCTCAGCAACTTAGCAAGAGCCTTTTAAAAATAAAAAATAAAAAGAGTTAGGGGTATACATCAGAGGTAGAATGCCCCTTAGTTCAATTCCCGGTGCCAAAAAACAAAGGTATAATAATGATAACGTTCTCACATTTGGTTTAAAAAGAATAAAAAAATGTATAGGTACTGAAATTTTAGTTCCCTTCCATTTATAATAGCTTCTAGTTTGGTCCCATTGACCTATACCCCTCTTAAAGTTTTACATGCAAGTCCAGACCCAGTGTCCCTTGTACATTTTTCTATGAACCTGGCCATGAACACAAAATAAAACATCCTAAACAGTTGGCCTGATGCATTGATATTATTTTAGGAATGTCGTTTAACTGCTCTTTCCTCTCAGTGAAAGGGAGAAAAAGAATTGCTTTGGTAACGAGTTTGATGTCCCAAAACTTTCACTGAGAACAGGCATTGCAGGATTTATTGAAGTCATCTCGGCTCCCACGTTCAGATACTTGCTGTTCCTGACCGCAATAATGTGTTATCTACAGGACTCCCACTCTTACTGAGGGGGAAAAAAGCAGTTTTATATCAATACCCCACAGACAGCTTATTCACTTGCCCCCCAGAAATTGTTCATTACTTTTAAGAGGAAAGAATGGCTGAAAAATGTGTGGGTGTCCACAGATGGTCTTTTCGCAACTACAAACTGCTCCATGTGGACATAAAGCTACACATCAAAAATGAAACACTGGAATTCTTTTGTGGTGAAGGACAAACACTTATTTTGAGCCACATTCGTGAATGCACTACTAAGTTTAAATACATTACATGATGAGTATCAAAACAGCTTTTTGATGCCATTTTGGAGAGTTGAAACCAACAGAGGTTAATGGGTAAACATTTTGAAAAAAATAAATTAATAAATAATACACTTTAGCTTGATCATCATACCAGTAACTTAGAAGTACATATTTAATTTATACACAAGCTTTTCATCCTGAAAGTTTGTTTCTTTCAGACTTAGCTTGCATAAAATATAAATGGTAAATAACATCAGTAACCAGAAAATATTTATTTATTCACTTATTTATTTGCTCATTTGTTTATTTATTTGGGGTACTGGAGATTGAACCCAAGGGTGTTCTACCACTGAGCTATATCCCCATTCCTTTTCATTTTTGTTTATTTTGAAATAGAGTGTTGCTAAGTTGCTCAGGCTGACCTCAAACCTCCTGTTTCAGCCTCCTAAGTGCTAGGATTATAGGTAAGTGCCATCAAACCTGGCACTAAATACATTTATTAAATGTGTTTAATAAACACATTTTTTGTAATTATATATAAATAATACAAATTGAACAAAATGTATTATTTTTGCAAAATATTTCTTCTTGGAGCATACGATGATAGAATAGTCTGCCAAATAATATTTAAATACTAATAATCAATTCATTTTTCATGTATAATGAGGGCACTTATAGTACCAATTTTATCTCTATCAGTAAGAAAAATTTGGTCTCACCACATTGAACTAAAACATTTTTAATCTTTTATTCACTTAACAAATAAATGTAATAGGTAGTCAGCAGATAAATAGGCAAATGTGGAATCTTCCCCATGATTTTGTAAACTGCACAGTCTACTGAAAACTTAGAGATAATTAAAAAGTGGTTATAAAAAAAATTAAGTCTGAGAAACTAGAAAAGCCTAAAACTCCCTACAGGAGGCATGAAGGTTAAATAAAATGTGGTATCCCTGAAGGTTTCTGGAAATAGAAAAAGGACATCAGGTAAAAATTAAGAAAACCTGAATTAAGTTCATTGCAACAAATGTACCATGCTCATATAATATTTTAATAATATGGAAAATTAGTTGTGGAGTGACTATCTTTATTACAAAAAGTGACAACTTTTCTGAAGGTCCAAAACTGTCCTTAAGTGAAAAGTTCATTTCTAAAATGTAATTACAAGGACAAATATGAGAGGAAAATGGTCACAATAGCATTAGTTTTAATTTCCTCACATCTCTTAATGTTGTGCACAAATTTGGGGTGCCCCACTAAGAGACTATCACTTCACACAGAATAATGCAATAGCAAAAAGGAAGTTTATTGCTATCTCAAGCTAGGGTCCAAGCCTCATCCAACACAGTGGAGTCTTGACAAATACCCCTACTCTAGCTTTGTTGAGCCTTTTATAGATGGGGTATACACAGGCAGGAATGGGATTGGTGAAATCGTGTTGCTAGGGCAGAGGGAGGCTATGGGGACAATAAGGATTGGCTGGTTTGTCTGGAAGGGATATGGGGTGTATTGGGATTGGTTTGGCCCATTAGGGCGGGACCGAGGGACTGGAATCATTTGGTAATTGGACAAATAAATCTAGTGGGCCTGGGGACTTTTATATTTTTCTCTGATTAGCTTCAGGGCCGTTTTGCCTGGGAAAAAAACCGAAACAGGCCCAGGCCTGCTAATTTTTTACCCGACCTTCCAGACTGTCATGTCAGGGTCCTACACTAACAAGTACAGAAACTAAGAGAGAAACAACAAATAATAATAATGAAAGAAAGCTTCTTTAAAATAATAGGGGAGAAAGTACTCTTGTAAAATGTGGATAAGGACATATAAGGCAAAAATACGAAGAGTTCCAAGCTCTCTGCGGATAAGTCTGCTATCCTCTGCAGGAGCAAGCTCAGGGACCACAAAGGGAACTCCTATCATCCTAAGAACTGTGCAATAGAAACATGGAGAGGAAAGAGTGGTCAATGAGTACTGAGGGTGGAGCTGCAGTCCAGCCAGGTCCCAGAGTGGAACAGTGATTGGGAGTGCAGCTTTTATCTGTTCCAGTACCTGGCTAAGCTGTGAAGGGCTCTCAGGCTCTGTTTTATATTGTTCTGAAAGATATGATTATAGCATGGGGAGGTCTGATTGTCTGGAATGGCTTAAACTCTCAGATATACATAAAACACTCACCAAACTTCAGAGGCCTATAGTGAGGAAAAACTACTGGAAGTAGAGCAAAGATCAATTAAGGTATTGACTCTAAGGGAAAAAGAGAGTAATGGCTGGGAAGAGGATTGAGAGAGGCAGATAAAGAAATGTGCTGGAGAGATCTAGATAGACTGGCGACATTACTTTTTCCAAGAAGAAGTTACTGACATCTAATAATTGTACGTATTTGTGGAGTAAAATGTGATGATTAGATACATGTGCAGATTATAAATTATGCATTATTTAAAATTCTTAGGTGTAACTATGAAAGGGAAGCCCTGTAAATGTAGGGCTAATAAAAGTATCCTGGTCAATTCTCCAGATTGTAGGGAGGTACCACCTCCTAAAAGAGGTAAATCTATGTGACTTTCACAGCTTTATTTAGGTATAATTGACCTGCAATAAACTGTGTCTATATTTACATTAAAAGCATTGCTGCAGACAAGATAAATATATCCAATATCACCACACATTCCCATTCCCAATCTCTCCTTTTCATCTGTTTCCCCTTGGGACCAAACGATGACCAATCTGCATTTATCACTATATTTGTGTGTGTGTGTGTGTGTGTGTGTGTGTGTGTGTTTGGATTCTGTGAGTGCAATCATACAATGTATGGAGTGCATATTTAAAAACAGGCTCCATGAAAGCCAAAGAAGAACTTAACTCTTTTTTAATGTGTTTTATTGGTGCATTATCGTCTCACACCATAATGTAAATCATGTTGACATTGACTCTTAAAGCACACCTGAACGTGGCTCACATATGATGTGCAGTTCACCAGTGTAACTCACACAGCACACACAGGTGTGGCATGGCACACCCAGGGTATCAGCGGCAACACACAGGCAGCAGGCACAGGGTGCAAAGCCCAGCCAATCAGGAACACCTTGACAACCATGGCAAGGCCCTAGCAACTCTAGGATATAGCTGTCAGCACTTGAGACTGAAAACCTGTAGCTTCTGCCAAGGAGACTTGCTACCTTGCCATTCCAACCACCCACCCACAATGAGAGTGAACCCAGCCAGCTGTTCCGGTAGCCCTCAGGCTAGTCCTCACCTTCAATTCTGGTTAAGCACTGGCCGGGCATGGTGGCCAGACATCTGGGTATGTTTTACCACATTGATGTTATTCCTAATTGATACATTTTGTTAGGAATTGATGTTATATTTTGTCAAATTCTGATGTTTGGCTGGACATGGTGGCGGATGCTTGTAATCCCAGTACTTGGTAGGCTGAGACAGGAGGTTCTGAGTTCTTGACCAACCTCAGCTACTTAGTGAGGCTCTCCACAACTTAGTGAGACCCTGTTTCAAAAATAGAAAAGACTGAAAATGGGACTAGGGGTGTAGTTCAGGTGTAGAATGCCCATGGGTTCAATCCCTAGTACTGAAAAAAAAAAAAAATTCTGTGTCTGCAACAATTGAGAAGGTAGGATTCCATTTTATCTTATTGGTATATTGACTGTTTTGTTATATTTCAGTTATAATATAGATATTTAAATCATTAGTATACATTTAGTAAAAGTATATTGATTCATATCTAAAATAATGTTTAAAAAGTATATCCATTTGCTCCCATTTATTCTCCCTTTTTCAAGTTTGTACTGTGGTTGTCATGTTAATTCACTTTGTGTTAGTAAACACCACAATGTATTGTAACTAGTTTTGCTTTAAAGAGTCAATTATCTTTTAAGCGGATTTAAACAAGAAAATACCTTAACATTTATTCATTGCTACCATTTCTAATGTTCATTTATGTATGTATATTCAGATTTCTATCTGCTTTTCATATCTTTCAACCTAAAGGACAGCTGTTATCTGTTCTTACAGTGCCAATCGGCTGGTGATAAATTCTTTAAAAATTTTGTAAGTCTGAAATGTCTTATTTCATGAGGTACCATTTCTACCTAGAGAACCTTTGGTTTGACAAGTGTGTTTGTGTTTTTTCCCTCCTCCTTCACCATTTTAAAAATGTTGTTCTCTTTTTCTTTGACCCAAACAGTTTTCTGGTAAGAAGCAAGTTTTTAACTAGGTGCATGCCTGTAATCGCAACACTTGAGAGGCTGGGACAGGAGGATTGTAGGTTTGAGGCCATCTTCAGTGACGTAGAGATATCCTCAGCAACTTAGTGAGACCCTGTTTCAAAATAAAAAAATAAAATATGTCTGATACATACATACATACATACATATCATGAAAAGAGAAATTATGAGAGCATATAGAAAGAGGATAAAAGTTGGTCAATTAGAGGAGGAAATGGCTAAAAAGGAAGATGTCTTTAACCTTACTGTTGAAGAATGCATTTTAAAAATTCAGACAAAATAAGTAGGGAAAGAGAATTCCCACAAAAAGAACAGTGAAGGCAGAACCCTGAAATGTAGCACGTGACATCTTCATGGAACTAACAAAATATGGAGAGTTTAAAGGGAGACTGACATGGTTTTTGTGAATACCTAGAGGGAGAGCAGCCAAGTCTATAGGAGTCCTGGAAGCAATATTAGGAAATGTGGGGTATTCATTGGAAAATGTAAAATATAGAAGAATATTTGGCTGGGTGGTAACAGAATTAGTTCTGTATTAGTATCTATAAATATAGACACTACATTAAAGAGTTTTAATTGGGAATATACAATATCTTTGATAGGAAACTGTTATGGTTTGGATTTAAAATATCTCTAAAACCTCATGTATGGGCAATTCAGCCAAGCTCAGTAGCAGGACAGAGTTGGAGTGGGTAGATTCCCTAGGGGCATGGCCAGCTTCTCTGTCTGTCCCTGGATGCTTCCTGTCTCCTGCTTGCTCTCTCCACCAGGAACTAAAGATGTTTTTTTGTTTGTTTGTTTGTTTGTTTGTTTTGTTTTGTTTTCCTACCCCATGCCCTAAAGCCCTGCCATCAAGCTCTTTTGCCACGTTGAGCTGGTTGACCATGGACTGATCTCTGAAACCTTCAAAACTTCTGAAACATGCTTGCCTAGTTTATTCAAGATCCTCAGTTCGATGCCTAGCATTATCAAAAAAGAAAAATGGTTTCATATACCTCCATATTCAGTCCCTTGATTATCTGGATAAAACACACACACGCACGCACACATACACACTTCTAGCTCAGTAAACTCTTTAACTCTATCTGAAAATGAAATTAATCTTTAGAATCATCTATTCTTTTAACTATCATATTCAAGTGCCTAGTACAGTTCCTGGCACATAATAAATATCCAATGAATATGTTGAATTAGTTAACTAATTGATTGGTTGATAGGTCAAAACACATAAGTAGGTTAGGTCAGACAGAGCAGTACAAGTCTAGTATCACTACATACTTTAAAAATCATTTATAGTCAATTAATTATATTAGCTTTCTATTGCTGATATAACAAGTCATCACACATTAGGGATTAGAAACAATACAAGTTTACTATCTTAGAATTATGTGAGGTCACCTGTCTAGCATGGGCTTCCCCAACTAAATTCAAGGTTGCGTTCTTTCTGAAGGCTCTAGGGGACAATGTGCTTCTCATTCTGTTTTTTGCCAGAATTCAGATTTTACATATGTATGACTGAGATCCATATTTTCTTGCTGGGAACTACTCCAACTTCCTGACATGCCACACCATGACCTTGGACTCAGAGCCCTTTGCTCCACCTTCAAAGTCTTTAACAGTGGATCAAGTCCCTCTCAAGTCCTTCTTTCTCGTTTATCAAATATGTCTCTAAGTTTGGGGAGATAATTTACTCCAAATGTCTAATTTGATTAAATTTATCCAATGAAAATCAAGGTCAATCTCCCTATTCCCAAAGTTCCTTATATTTATGTAAGATATCGTATTTGTTTTGTTTTGTTTTTCCAGTAAAATCTTTGGAAATCTTTCTGGGCATTCTGATGACAAAAAAGGCACAATGTATTAGTTTTCTAGAATGGCTATAACAAAGTATCAAAAATTGAATAGCTGCCGGGCGTGGTGGCGCACGCTTGTAATCCCAGCATTCGGGAGGCTGAGACCGGAGGATCCGGGTTCGCGGCCAGCCTCAGCTACCTAGTGAGGCACTCCGCAACTTAGGGAGACTCGGTTTCAAAAATAAAGAATAAAAAATAGGGCTGGGGGTATAGCTCGGAGGTAGAATGCCCCTGAGTTCAATTCCCGGTACCGCAAAAAAAAAAAAAAAAAAAAATTGAATAGCTTAAAATGCAAAAAACAAATACTTTTTCAGAATTATGGAGACTAGAAGTCTAAAATCAAGGTATCTATTGGTAAGGTATTGGTAGGAATAGCTTCTTCTGAGGACTCTGAGTTGAATCTGCCCTGTGCCTCTCTCCTAATTTGGGGTGTGTCTGGCAATTCTTGCCATTCCTTGGCTTCACTCCAAACTCTTCCTCCATTCTCACATGACATTCCCCTGTGTGTCTGTGTTCACATAGGGGGAACTTTGGTCAGGGCACAGGTCAAATTGGAATACAGACCCAACCTGGTTCAGCATGACTTCATCTGTACCTTACATTTGCACTGACTCTCTGTTTACAAATAAGATCCCATTCTGGATGCAGAGAGGTAGGACTTCAACTTATCATTCTTGGGGGACAGGACTGAACTCCTAACAGACACAGTCCTAGCTGAATGCAAGAAAGTTTCCTCAAAACCTCACAGAGCCAAATACAGAGTAAAGATAAATAAGTCTTTGGCTTCAAGAAGAAAAGGTTATTTCTGAACAGCAGTTCTTTAGTGCAATGCTTATATTTTATTAATAATTAATAAATGATTAATGCAGATTGCTTTCTTCAAAATAAATTATCAGAATATGTTATAACTGATTTGAATAAATCATGGGATCTAGTTCATGAGTTGTCTGCACAAATGTCAAAAGTATAATATATTTAAATAACAGTTATGTGTCTGAAATATGGGAAAGGACGCAATTGTAATGTCTAAACCACTATTCTTATCAATGCTGAGTTATTAATTATTGGAATTCAGCATGTTTTGAAATGACTTTCTGGATGTTTTATTGCTTCAATCAGGAACTGATACTGATTTCATTCCTCTTCTATTTAGTGGTATATAATTGGATTGGAAAAACACATCATCTATAATAATTAGAGATACTTGAAAATACCAGCAATACAGTAAAAAGATTACTACATTTTTCTCTTTACTAACAAATGCAGTTGTTTACTCAAAAGGTTTCAAATCATTTTCTTAATGGAAATAATGTTTACATGGTGAGAATAAACTAGCAGGATGATCATCATCACCATCAACATCATCATTGATACTGTTACAGTGTTGACTTTGTGTGAAACATTGAGAACAATGTGCTAAAAAAATTCAAAACAACCTTAAGAGTACGCTCTTGTTTTACTTCCCATTTTATACATTAGAAAAATATTGAAAAAAAAACAAAAAACTCAAGCACACAGTTAGCAGATAAGAGCCAGGATTAAAACCCAAATGGTATAATTCTGGAGACAACATGATCAATCTTTTACGTTCCAGGAAGTTATGGGCTTCAGAGCATTTAAACTCAGAAAGGTCATGCTGCTTAAGCCTGATGATGATGATTCATTCAAACTCTTGGGATTTGATGTCCCCTGCTGTAATCTGAAAGATTTAAGGATAATGTCCAACATGTGTGTAGTGCATACAATAAACTGGCTCTGAGTGTCATCCATATATTAACTCATTCAATCCCCAAAATAACAAATAATGGTAGATTTTACACTCTTGTTGAAAAGGTGACAAAATTGAAACACAGTGATCTTAAGTAACTTTCCCAAGGTGCCAAGGTGTTTTTTGTTTGTTTGTTTGTTTGTTTTTGTGGTACTGTAGATTGAACTCAGAGGCATTCTACCTCCAAGTTACACCCCAGAGAGATTTCTTATTTGGAAACAGGGTCTCACTAGGTTGCTGACAGCCTCACTAAATTTCTGAGGCTGTCTTCTAACCTGCAATCCTCCTGTCTCAGCCTCTCAAGTACAAGGATTACAAATATGTGCCACCATACCTGGCTCCCAAGGTTTTATAGTAAGATTTGTACTAAAATATGAAACCAAATTTGTGCTACAAAACTTCTGCTCCTGATAATTGTATTCTATTATTTTAAGTATTTTGTTATTTAATGGTACCAAGGATTAAACTCAGGGGCATTCTACCTCCAAGGTACACCCTTAGCCCAACTATATGTATGTATCTATTTTTTATTTTATTTTTTAATTAGTACATTGTAATCATACATCTGTGTTAGGTACAAGCTGGTAAAGGCATATATGCACACATTTCTCACTTAACCCTACCCCAATTTCCGCCCCACTCTCTTGAACTCCCTCCTTCTCAGGTTCAGGTTAGTGATTGACTTTCTATGTTTGTGAAAGTATATCATGCACATTAGGGTGCCCCCCATCACCTTCAGTTAAGTCAACTTCTTTGCTCATATAAGGTTTCTCCTTCTACATCTGGAGTCCCTCTTATGCCCCATTTCTCCCTATCTTCCACATATTAGGGAAAGCAGATGATTTTTTACTTTTTGTGACTGACTAGTCTCACTTAGCATAATGTTTTCTAGTTCCATCTATTTCCCTGCAAATGGCATGATTTTGTTCTTCTTTATGGCTGAGTAAAATTCCATTGTGTACATATCTCATAGTTTTGTAATCCATTCATCTGTTGATGGGCATCTTGGCTGGTTCCATAGTTTGGAAATTGTGAATTGTGCAGCTATAAACATAGATACACATGCATCGGTCTGATAGGTTACTGAGGGACTCACTAAATTACTGACGCTGGCCTTGAAACATCTCAGCCTCTCAAGTACAGGGATTACAGGCATCAACTACCATGCCTGACTACTCTTAAATATTTATATAGATATTTCCACTCCTCTCACGCTTTGAACATCTTGAATCTCTGTTTTGAATCTATCATTTCTACGTCTGATACTTTACTTCATATCCCAAGAACATTTTCCAGTCATTTGTACTACAAAGTCTTGTTAAAAGAAAGAACTTTTCTCAACTGGAAAACAGTAACCAAGCATTAAAAATTATATCTTTATGACAATGAATGAAGCAGGAATGGTGACTATGGCTAGTCCATGTTCTCCATGGTTATTTCCAACATATCCTCTATTCTTATCTTCCACCAGCCTCCAAATGATGTCAGATCCCAGCCTGTTTAGCTTTATTTATTTATGAGGCACTAGGGGTCAAACCCAGGGGCATTCTACCACTGATCTATACCTCCTCCCTTATTTTATTTTTTATTTTGAAACAGTGCCTCACTAACTTACCACATACTGCTGGCATCAAACCCTCCCATCTGAGACTCCCAAATACTGCGATTATAGGTGTGTCTAACTGTGACCAGATCCCTAGCTTCTTGAATGGCAAATCCATACACTGGTCTTTCCTTGGGTCATAAGAGGCTTGGCCTATGTGTACCAAATGCAAAGTTATAAAAAAGTAGTGAACTGGGACTCTTGAAATATGAGAAGAGCAGAATATTTACAATAGGTATAATGTACCAATTATCTTGTCTTTGGGTCTGAAAGTGGTATTTCAATTTGATATTTCCAATTGCCTTTCCCAATAATACTTCCTCATAGGTTAAATTATCAGCTGTCATGTGACTGAGAGTGGACCTGTGCACCAAATCCATGTCATCTTCTTGTATGTATAGCTAATCTACATTTACCAGCTACTCTGTTCATCAAGGAACTAGTCATGTAACATACACAGAATTGATATTCACTACAACCAGGAATCTTTCCTCAGTTTCACTAAACTCCAGGAGGATGCTAAAATTCATATATGTGTTTGTGAGGAATGGCTCACAAACACATGTTTGAATTCCTGACTTTCTTTACTTCTTTCTTAAGTAGGATATAAAACAATAGTCTTGCTGTAAGTGGCACAGCCACAACAAAGACAGGGCCCAGGTCTTTCAATTTACCACTTGAAGTTGACTTGCCTGCTGACTTTTATTTTTTGATGAGAAAAAAAAAATAAACTTTTCTTATGTTTGAACCCATATATCTTTTTGAGGCAATTGTTTCACTCGCCAGTGTTATACTAAATAATACATAAACTAAAATAAATAAGTCAGCAGTTGTTGAAAGTTGCCATTGTTGAAGAATATGCTTGGGGGAAGCAGTGATTCTCTCTGGTTTGTAGCTAGCTAAGTTACTGCTGGTACACTTTTCTGCTAACCTCCTCAGCTTCATCTCAATTCAATCTTTCCTCAGTTTCACTAAACTCCAGGAGGATGCTAAAATTATATACATGTAACTTTCTATCTATATTTTGTTTTTCCTCAGTCCAATATGTTGTCGCTTGACACCTTTTTATGTCCTTCTCCTTTTTTAGCTTTCAGGTGTCATTACAAATGAGGATATTGCGTTACCTAGCACCATGGGTCCACCTGCCAAGGTTGGTTATATGACATTGTGTTATCTGTTTTGTCCAGTGTGGAAGCCACTAGCTACATGGGACTATTTTCTCAGTTACAGTAGATACATTTGTATCCTTAGTAGTTACATGGTTCTTGTGACCACCATACTGCATATTATGGATTATAATCATTTCCATTTTCACAAATAGTTCTTTTAAGCAGGCGACTTGGCACCATGAATGATTGACTGTGATCCTCCCTCACTTCTGTTTCTCATAATGTCTCAAATAGATATTTTGGCAATTAAATTAGATACTATATGTCAAGTATGTAAAACAGTGCCTAACAGACAATTAATACTCAAAAATATATTGATTTTTATTTTTATCTCTAAGCATATGTTACAGATTTCTATAAGGTTCTTTTTTTGTGGTACTGGAGATTGAACCCAGGGGCATTCTACCTCCGAACTACATCCCCAGCCCTATTTTTTATTCTTTATTTTGAAACAGGATCTCACTAAGTTGCAGAGGGTCTCACTAAGTAGCTGAGTCTGGCCACAAACCTGGATCCTCTGGTCTCAGCCTCTCTATAAGGTTCTTCTAACAGCCTTAACCTTAAAGCAACTTGACTAACCTATATTGTCTAATATACCTGCTCCACCATTCCCCTGTTCTTATCTTGCCACTTTATTCTATTCATTGGATATTATTTGGTCTAATTTCTGGCTACCAATTTAAAATCTTTCTGGCCAAACTGTCTCAGTGCTCTACATTAATATCTGGGTATTTTTTTCATTGTTAAATTCTCATTTACCACTTCAGAAGACACAAATTTTAGCAGATTGCTATATTCTAGAACACAAGTTCATTCTTCAAGAGAGAAGAAAAATATCAGTTAGAGCTAAACCCAAAGAAAACATGTTTGGTTTACAAGTAAATCAAAACTAGAATCATGTTTGAGAGCTGCCTTCCAGAAACCCTAGAATCCAATGAAAAGTAAGCTATGAGAATTAGCCCAAGTAAGTATACAGGATTCACTGCTGTACACAAGGTAAGGGAGAAGAGAGGAAGATGATGTCGCCTGCATTTCAGAAGACCATGAAGTGCTTACACCATATTGCCATTTGGCACAGAAACTGCAACTCTGCATGGAATTCTAACAGATATAATTGTAATGATGTGATTCAGAGTCTATTTCTACTCCTCAGGTTGCACTAGCGAGAAAACAAACATTAAGAATCACCACCCTGTGGTCTACCTAGATACAGTCATGTTGTTGTAGAAACAGTATGAGGCTGAATTATCTGTCCATTTTATAAGCAGTCAAACAAGTATTTAAACCAGTTCACTAAAAGACAAGCCTTTTCTTATACGATACTATACAAATAGTATAATAATACTCTCTTTGCATCTTCATTTCATTTATCCCTGAGCAATGTTTTATCAACCTATTTAAAACCTGAAGCCTTACAGGAGGATTATCCAGTGACCTGAGGAAGAGAGTCTTATTCACAATATGGGTTGTTCTAAGCACCTCTACAAATACCATATCTCTGCCTAACTGATCAGGTCCTTAGATATTATACAAGCAATTACTACTAACAATAAACAAAATCTATGACCATCTCTACCACTTACAGAGTACTCTACATGTAAACCAAAAGCATGTAGAGTACTCTGTTGCTAGTTTTAAAGGACAAAATCATAATATCTTTAAATAATGAGAAATCAAAGGGCAATGCATTTCAAAGGAATTTAAGTAATCTTAGAAAAGTTGAAACATTCACAGATAGTTTGTAAAAATAGCAAGCAAATTTTCGGCCCCACAATATCATCTCCAGGTCTGGTTTTAGAGAAGGAGCTAAGGGCAAAGCTTTCCTGATCACCTCAAAGGGGAAATTATCAGGCATCTTAAAGCCAATACCCTAAAATAGGTTTTCAACTGTAAAGTGCTTAATGAGGGCCTGAGTACTCCTTGGAGAGGTTCCATAATTCTCAATCTTTGGGCATGGAGTCCTGGAATGTGCATTTTGACCATCTACCCAAGTAATTGTGCTGTTTTTCTTTGAAAGACCACAGTCTAGGGAGAGAACTGTAGATTCCTTCCTTTGTTTGAGTCAATTGTGCTCCTTAAAAGTCAAATTCTAGAAGGTGAGCTGGCCTACCAAGAGCAATCAATGTTAATTACCTACAAAGACCTTAAAAGAAGTGGAAAAGGGAGGGAAGCAGAGGTTTCTAACTTATGGAAGGAGAAGGGTATATTGAAAAAGAAGCATTTTTCCCCTCAACAGGTGCTGAATCTAGCCAGAAATTCTGCCAGATGTTTGGATTACAGTAAGAGTTATATGGAAATTACAATTTGAGGGATGACACAAATGAGTTGATATAAACGAACTTGAGAGGGGATTTCTAATGAAGGATACAGAAGCTGAGAGGTTCAGGAAGATGGCAGGTAAAATATCAAGGCACCATCATGGATCTGTCTGCTCTGCAGTTCCCCAGCATTGCCAGGTGCCATCTAGTGAAAGCAGATCCTACACCACCATTCGAAGAAACCCAGAGCTGTAGAGTAGCCACACTGCTACTGCCCGTAGGTGCTCTTACCATAAATAAAGGGAAAAAAAAGCAATTCTAGAAAATGATGACAGGATAATTTGTTTGACTGTACTAATAATCTTACTACATATATATACATATGTATCTCAAAACACTGCATTGTATGTATTAAATATGTACAATAATTTTTCTGACACCAAACTATCATAATAGAGGAGGAAGACTGAACTCAAGTCCCCTGAAACAAAAGGCAAGAGGGTTTTTAAGTGCTGGGGTGATCTACTAGAAAACTACTAGGGGTAAGGTTGGTCAACATGGTTAGGCTATCTGTTCCATGTTAGGTTCCTAGCCTTCCAGAAACTGGGAGAAAGGGGTTTGTTTTCCTTGATGATTATATTTCTTTTTTTTTTTTTTTTTTTTGCGGTACTGGGGATTGAACTCAGGGGCATTCTACCTCCGAGCTACACCCCCAGCCCTATTTTTTTATTCTTTATTTTGAAACCGAGTCTCACTAAGTTGCGGAGTGCCTCACTAGGTAGCTGAGGCTGGCCGCGAACCCGGATCCTCCGGTCTCAGCCTCCCGAATTCTGGGATTACAAGCGTGCGCCACCACACCCGGCTCCTTGATGATTATATTTCAAGGGATGGCTCCAAGGTCCTTCTGAAAGGCATGCCTGGGTTATAAAACTGACTGAGAAGCTAAGACAAGATTTACATCTCAAAGGGACGGAGAAATAGTTTATAATAAAAAGTTTTCTAAAGTAAATGCTCTTTAAAAAAGGGAAGTCAGGGCTTATAGTTAGAAGGAGATCTAACTAAGATTTTTCAAGCAGAGGAGACTTTTACAGCCATTTTTGTCACTGAAAAAATAAAAGTCCTGATCTTATCTCTTATGTCAGGCCATATAATAATAATAATATAGCCAATGACTGAGCTATGATAGGTATATATAATAAATGTAACCTAGGATAATAGGTATGTTCGCTGGTTATGTATAGCTCTCGGCCTTTAGAAGAGAGCTAGATGTCAATTCCTGTGTCTCCTTAGGAATACATAGAATTATGTGAATAGATTTAACCCTTCTCCACTTCTCACCCCATTCCCTCCCCTCCCTCCTTCTCATGTTCTATTTAGTGATTGACTTTGATATGTTTATGAATGTACATCTTGTGCTTGAGATGTTTCTCCCACACACACCCTCATCACCTTCAATTAGATCAACCTCTTTGTTCATCTAAAGTTTCTCCTTCTTGGTATAGAGTCCCTCCTATGACCCACTTTCTCCCTAGCTTCTGTGAATTAGTCAGTTAGATTATTATGTGGTATGGTAAACTTTTTCTCTGATCTTGTCTAAATGTTTCCTGTACTTTTTGACTTCTTTTTTTTTTTATCTTTAGAAACTTTTCTGATGTTACTTTGAAAAGATGGTTGATTCCTTTAGTTCCAATTTCTATTCCCTCTTCTATGCCTATTATTCATAGATTGATATATTATTTCTATTTTTTAATTGGTGCATTGTAATCATACATCTTTGTGGGGTCCAAACTGGTAGAGGCATACATGCACACATCTCTCATTTAATCCTTCCCCAATTCCAGCCCCATTCCCTACCCCTTCCTCCTTCTCATGTTCTGTTTAATGGTTGACTTTGATATGTTTGTAAATGTGTATCATGTGCATTAGGGTGTTTCCCTCCCCCCAATCACCTTCAGTTAAATCACCTTCTTTGCTCATCTAACGTTTCTCCTTCTTTGTCTAGAGTCTCTCTCTTATGTCCCACTTTCCCCCTAGCTTCTGCATATTAGAGAGAGCAGAGAGTTTTTTACTTTCTGTGACTGACTAATCTCACTTAACATAATGTTTTCCAGTTCCATTCATTTCTCTGCAAATAATAGGATTTTGTTCTTCTTTATGGCTGAGTAAAATTCCATTGTGTACAGATCTCATAGTTTTGTAATCCATTCATCTGTTGATGGACATCTTGGCTGGTTTCATAATTTGGCAATTATGAATTGTTAGACTATAAATACAGATACATATGCATTGGTCTGATAGTTTGGTTTCCATTCTTTTGGGTAGATACCCAGAAGTGGTAGTGCTAGATCATATGGTAGGTTCATTCTCATTCATCTGAGGATCCTCCATAGGGTTTTCCAAAGTGGTTGCACTAATCTACAATCCAACCAACACTGTATTAGGGTTCCCACTTCTCCACATCTTTACCAGAATTTGTTGTTGTTTGTATTTTTGATGGTTGTCATTCCAATTGAGATTAGGTGAAATCTCAGGGTAGTTTTTATTTGCATATCTCTACTAATGATGCTAAACATTTTTTTATACATTTTTTGGCCATTTATATTTCTTCTTTTGTGGAGTGTCTATTTAGATCACTTGCTCATTTTTTGATCGGGTTATTTGGGTTTTTTTGTTTTTGTTTTGTTCTTTTTTTGCTATGAGTTTCTTGAGTTCTCTGTCTATTCTAGATATTAGTCCTCTATCAGAGGAGTAGTTGGCAAAAATTTTTCCCATTCTGTGGGCTCTCTGTTGAGGTTCTTGATAGTTTACTTTGCCGCACAGAAGCTCTTCAGTTTAATGCAATCCCATGTATTGATCTTCTTTTTAGTTGCTTGTGCCTTTGGGGTCTTGTTGAGAAAGTTTTTACCTATGTGTTTAAGTGTTGGACCTATGAAATCTTCAAGTAGCTGCAAGGTTCTCTAGTCTGACTTCCAGGTTTTGATCCATCTTGAATTGACTCTTTTGCAGGGTGAGAAAGAGGAGTTTATTTCCATTTTCCTGCATATGGTTAACCAGTTTTGCCAACACCATTTGTTGAAGAGGGTATCTTTTTTTTCAGTGTATGTTTTTGGCTCCTTTGTCAAAAATCAACTGACTGAGAGTTGGGCATGGTGGTGCATGCTTATAATCCCTGTACTTGGGAGGCTGAGACAAGAGGATCACAGGTTTGAGGACAGCCTCAGCAAGTAGTGAGATTCTCATCAACCTAGTGAGACCTTCTTTCCAAATAAGAAATAAAAAAAAATCAGGCTGGGGGTATAGCTTAAAGGTAGAATGCCTCTGGGTTCAATACCCAGTACCACACACATACAAAAAAATCAATTGACTAAGTGTGTAGGTTTTTGTGACAATACCATGTTGTTTATATTACTGTGGCTTTGTAGTATAGTTTGAAGTCAGGTATTGTGATACATCTTGCATGGTTTTTGTTGCTAAGAACTACTTTGGCTACTCTGGGCTTTTTGTTGTTCCCAATGAATTAAGGACTGATTTTTCTATGTCTGTGAGGAGTGACTTTGGTAATATAATGGGTATCACATTGAACCTGTAGATCACTTTTGAGAGAATGGCCATTTTGATGATATTTATTCTGCCTATCCAAGAGCATGGAAGATCTTTCCATCTTCTAAGGTCTTCTTTGATTTCTTTATTCAACTTTTTGTGGTTTCACTTGTAGAGGTCTTTTGCCTCCTTAGTTAGACTTATTCCTAAATATTTTATTTTTGGGGGTGCTATTGTGAGTGGAATTGTTTTCTAGATTTCTTTTTCAGTGGATTTATGGTTGGCATAAGGAAAGCTTGGCCTCTGCAGTTCTCTTGGGTCTGTGTGGATATTTTCAGCCATTTCATATCTACTCACTATAGTAGGTTTTAGAGCATTTTCCAAGTGTTCTTATTTGCTCAGTGCCTATAGTTGTGATGTCAGTTTGTAGACCTACTGTTGAGTTTATTGCAGTGATTATGACCCTGGCCTGGTGTCTATCTATATCAATGCAGGCACCAAGTGCCACTGGTGTCTCTCTCACTGCATACTTGAATCTCTCAGCTCTCCACAGGGCCTGTCTCTGTGCCACTCTCTGTCTATGCAGGCAGCAGTGTCACTGCAGCTAGACATAGTGTAAGCCAGGAGCTCCAATCTTTTCCACAGGCCCTATGTTTGCATCTCTCCCTCTGCCTATGCAGGTGGTGGGTGTCCAGTGTAATTATGGGCATTCTCCAGGGGGGTCCTGTAATAGCTCTGTGTCCTGTGTGTTCTGGGTCCCTCCTGTGCTTCTGCTTCCATCCAACCACTACAGGAGTGGCTCAGAGTCTCAACCCTTGTGAGTCTATTGTTTGCCCCTGTAGCCCCACTATAATTTACAACTGAATGCTGCTCTTGCTCTGAAGGAAGACATGAGCTGAGGTTCTGCTGCTGCAGATTTGAGCTGGGTGTTGGGGTTTGGGGGTCTCTGTCAAACATTTGAGAAGATGCTGCCCACTTAGGATGTGGATATCTGTAACCTCTTACTCCACATCTAGTCATTGGCTTTGCCAGAAGTCTTTAGATGCCATTGTGCTATTTGTTCCAGCACCGCGCTAGTAGGTTAAGATGGTACGGCTGGTGGGACCCTTTGCTCTTCCCTGTTCTGCTTCCTGGGTTTGTTTCCATTGCAGTTCAATTTTTCATTGCTTTGTTTGACTTTCTGCTGCTTTTTTTCTTCTGTCAAGAAGCTGCTTTTACTCCAATTGTGTTTTGAGTTTTATAGCGCCTGAGATGTGCTGTTTCTCTCAGTCACCATCTTGCTAATCTCTCTCCTATTTTTTATTTGTTGAAATAGGATCTCACTAAGTTGCTGAGGCTGGCTGCAAACCTGGGATCTCCTGTCTAAATCTCCCAAGTATTGATATTACAAATATGTGCCACCATGCCAGCCTGGAGATTTTAATCATTGGTATGTTAGCCCCTATTAAGGCAACCCATGATGTTTGAAGGGGGACTACTTAACCTGATTTCCAGAGAGGAAAGATATGAAGCTGAGTCCAAGCCAATCCCCAATGGACTATAGAAAGAGAAGAAATACACTTTTGTTTTTAGAAGCCACTAATATGGAGGCACTGTATGTTGTTTTAGCATGCCCTAGACATTTCTTCTCTTCTATAAGCATCCTAACTACTGTCAATCAGAAAAATAAAACAGAAAAAAAGTCTTCATATTATCTGAGGTCATCTACCAAAATCAAGTGGTAGCATAAGAATAAGCCCCGAATCATAAATAAAATTTGTTATGTACCGGAAGGCAGAGTGGGTTGAGAATGTTTACTTGAGACACTGATCTATTATTAAAAGGCATGTATTTTTCCTTGCTAATTTTTTGATAGAAATATAAGCCATCAATTTTCTTTCATTTCAAGATGCTATAGATTTTCTACAAATCCACAACAATGAAAACATTTATATTTCATTACTACAGATTCTGCAGGGAACTCTTTCTCTTTTATATTCCTTCTCAATTTCATTACATAATTAAAATGGGGAAGTTGCCTTGGGGAAATAATAAAATATGTTAGGACATACATGTCTCAGGTAAATATGTAGAATGTTTTAAATTACTTTAGCTTCTTTTTAGAAATATACCTAATGACCTGACATAGACAATTACCTAAACTTGTGCATTAATACACTTTGAATAATAATTATATTTTAATTAAAATGTCAAAGTGATCGAAAAGGGAAGAATAAGCTATTTACTGTTTGGAGTCTAAACAATGAAATAAATGGAGAGAGGACTTACATCTTTATGATTTTTTTCCGTAGTAATGCTGAAAAAGTGATATTGAGAGCAATTATTATTTTTTTCCAAAATACAATAATACATAAATAGAAACAAATTAAATCTACCACTCAGCAAATTTCATTTGCCATGGGTAGATTAATATAAAAAGGGCCTCTGAATTTTTATCAGAGCAGAAAACTTAATAGGATATTTCAAAAATTCAGCTGTGGCTGGTTTGAGGATAGATAATGGAATTTTGCAGCTTAAATCTTGAGGTCACTATTTCAAAAATGTCCCAAGTTGGCAGTAACTAAAGGCATTACTATCTGATGGCACTGCAGTGCCCATGTGAAATGAATTATTGGTCTCACTCTGATAGATGCCAGATAGGGATCTAATACTATCCAAACAACTGGAGCTAATTGGCCCGATTCCTGGTATTTCAAGGAGGCACCCAACAATTGAAAAATGGAATTACATTTGCACTTCATACTTAGTTGCTTTCCCATGATGGGCATGGAAGTTGTGAAGTTTATCGGGCTATCTTGAGCTTTGATGTAAATAAATCAAAGATTAGTTCTGGAAGCTCATGCTTTCATCCCTCAGGATCCTGAAGATCTGGCCTAGTAAGTGAGGGTGTGATGTGTCTTTTACCATTTGCCTGGAAGGAAGATTTTACAAATGGAATGGTGGTCTTGAGCTCCATGGATAAAGGATTTACTCCAGGCTATAGGAATTCATGGAAGGTTGATTTGGCTGCCTACTCTCCTATTGCCCAGTTTGCATACAAGTAATATTTATGATTGGTATAATGGGAGGAGAAATTGGAGCCAAACAGATGTATGAATTAGAGGCAAAAAGTAACCATTATACTGTCATCAAGGTAAAACAGGGGCTATGCAAGAACACTGCCCCAAAGACAGATGGCCTGAGTTAAATATTGGGTCTACATTAATAATAACTCTACACTGTGCAAGTAGCTTATCCTTCCAAAGCCTCAGTTCTTCAGTCCCTTTATATAAATGTTGTGAGATTACAAAAGATAGTGAGCCAGGTATAGGGTGCACACCTGTAAAACCAGTACTTGGGAGGCTGAGACAGGAGGATCATGGGTTTGCAGCCATTGTCAACAATTTAGCAAGGCCCTCAGCAACTTAGTGAGACTCTGTTTCAAAATAAAGAAAATAGGGCTGTGGGAATGCCCTTTGGGTTCAATTCCTAGTACTCCCTCTCACACACACACACAGACACATACACACACACACACAAAGAGATAATGGGGATATGAAAGTCTGGCACAGAGTAAATATGTAATAAATACTGGTTGAATTATTAATATTTCATAAAAATTTAGAAACTGTAATTATTATTATGATTATCATTACCTGTTTCACCAAACTCCCTCCTAGGTTCATTATGAAGGAATCAGCTAATATTATAAGATGTGGAACCTATGGAATTCCATTTCAAATTCAAGGTGTGAATAATTATAATAGTAATTTGTATGGTTCATTTGTGTGTGTTATCATGTGATATCTCTCAATCATACCTTATTCCTGAGATTACAGACAATTGCATCTGGGCTGATTCACACTGAGCATAGATAGAGTAAAGCTAAATCAAATAGTGAAATAAAGGGGGCTTGTGTGAAATTTTTGGGAAATATGAGACCTATCACTGCCTAGAGCAGGTTCCCTCCAGCTCTGGGTTAGCAGGGCCGCCAGGTCACCAAGAATTCTTTGTGCATGCTATTTATCGAAGCCAGTAGGTATTAAATTATTTCATCAAGCAGTCCTATAACTTTGCAGCTCCCTGGTGGGTCTTCTAATCTCAGATTATGTTCACCCATCGAGCCATGATTGCTGGAAGGGTTATTACTATTTCTCATTATACTATCTCCTGAGTCCTCTTTTATCCCTTTGTTAAAATTGCTCCACTGAGAATTTTTTTTAACTCAAATTGAATTTCCTTTCTGATTCCCCACTATGATGTCACAGGGTTCCAGGTTCCTAAAGATCTCAAATATCCTAAGGAAAAACAAAATACATTGGTTCAGTGTGATTTATTTCTTTTCTTAGGAAAATAACTTTTTTTCTAATTATTCCAAATTTATTAATCAAAGTTCTGGGACAGGTCCTACAGATAGTATGTGTGGTATATATGGTATGTATATATGTGTGCTTGAATGCATAGTACAGGGTAGGTAATAATGAAATTATATTGACTGAAATTCACACTTTCTTTTGAATGAGACTGAGTGAAAATTGACAGGCATGTTTTTCCTACGTGTTTGAACCTTAGGCTGTGTTTTATTGGTCTTCTCCACCCCTGATGTCAACCCAGGTAGGATTGTTTTTTCTCTTGATTGACCTTCTTAATATACAGCCATTTGCTATGCAGTGTGGAAATGAATTATACACGAAAGAACAGAAACATCAGTGGTACATTTTGTACCAAGTGACTGATGGATTTAGTCTTTCTTGGGTACACACAAGGATTGAGCTCCCTGCCTGATATTTTATGTCTGAAAATGCTCTCCCAGTATCTATCATCAAACATTATTCTGGCCTCCTCAATATTATCAACTCTTGCCAACTATAAGCAGGTCCTGATCAGAGAAGAACACCAAACTACAGTCATTAACTTCTCTTCAAGATTCATTCTTTTTTTTTTTAAGCAAGTGCTGTGTTCATAACTACATTATGATGAGAGATGATAATTCACCAATAAAAGTATTTAAAAATTCATTCATTTTAAGATTTGGCAACTAACCTATTCCAAGAAAAGACTAAAGTTTCAAATCCCTAGTCAAGAGATTCATAACTGCTGCTTCTCTTTCTATGCATAAAAGGATACAATGATTTTGGAATTGATAAAACATTCTTATGAGTGATCTGGTTAATGACTGAAGACAGGAAATCAAGACTTTTTCCAGAAATTTCTGGATTTAGGGTTACTATGACAAGTTGACCTATAATATGTAGTTTTTAAGTCACACACTCACTAAGGACAAAAATATAGTAACTTAAAGACGGTCCATGAAAGATAACAGCTGATAATAACCTTCATGAGAGTTGGACCATTATGATTTGCACCACAGTATACCTAATGACTAGTAGAGCTCCTGGCACTGAGCCAGAAGTCAATAAATATTTTCTGAAGAGTAGGTAGCCACAGACACATACAAAAAAGGATCACAAATATACTGAAGTCTGTGGAGCAGAGATTAGAGACACAATATTTGAGGTGTATGTACTCATTATTTGCAGTTTCACACCTAAAAAAAAATGAGCAAGAGTTTCAGTTTTTGTTTTCTTTTTTCTAATCCACTATGAGAGATGGGCATGGTGGTGCACACCTGTAATCCCAGTATTTGGGAGACTGAGGTAGGATGATTGCATGTTCAAGGACAGCCTCAGCAGTGAAGCAAGACTTCCAGAAATATAGTGAAACCCTGTTTCAAAGCAAAAAATAAAAAGAGATAGTGGTGTAATTCAGAGATAGAATGCCTCTGGGTTCAATTACCAGTACCACAGAAAAACACAAATGAACAAACAACAAAAATCTGCTAGGAGCTGAGCCAGTCATTAGAGATGCCCAAACAAAAATGAATGATAAAGGGTCACTTCCCTCAAGATAGTCCTAGTTTATCATGACAGACAAATACATGCATATATAAGTGATAAAATAGGAACATACATACTATACTTGCATATTCATGGCCTAAGGATTAACACAGAAATGTTTGTTTCAGGTTTCCCTGATCCCAAGTATTCTTCCATCTCTAAATAGATGAATGATTTTGGAAATCCGTTAAACAGTTTTACTTCATTGCTTCTCGGCCTTTTGGATAAGATCAAGAACAAACAGTTCTACCTCATTTTCCCCTTATGGTTAATAAAGGTGATGCAGGTATTTATCCCTAAAGTTATTTTTGTGTGTGTGAGAAATAAATATAAATAATACGTGTAAATGGCTAGTATACTCATCTTCAATAATTAAATGATCATACTTATTTTTATAATAATTTGTTGTTATTTCCCCAGAAATAATAAATTGCCTACCAGTGAGTTAGCTGCCATTAGAAAGACACATTTGAGATGATTATTAAGGATGAGCAGGTACTTTCACAACATTATAGCAGGAGATATCTAATCCTGACAGCTGGAAAAGCATGTGCAGTGATTATCAGAGGAAAATTGAGTTTCTTATAAGATGGTGACCTTCAAATTAGAAGCATGGACACATCCTCTTCCTGTTGACCACAACCAGACCAATATTCCTCAGCGGAAGATGAATTATACAGTTTGGATCATTGATCACACAGAGATGCATTGTCAGTTTGACTTTTAAGATTTGCCAGGTATTAGAAGAGCTTATTTATAGAAAGCAGATGGCTTTTTGTCATTTAATTCACTGAAATTTACTTAGTATGAGGAAGGGAGAAATCAAGCTGGCTCCATGATAAAAGCTCTCTAAATACATTAGCTCCTTGAGTGGACTGCAGAGGGACAAATAGAACGCTGCTTTTAAAATGAATTAGCCTTCTTTTATGTTTTAGAAGAGATAAGACCAAAGTCCTCAGCAGTGAATGATAACATGAGTAGAAGCAATTTCAGAATTTGCTTTATCAAACGCTGAATCCTTTCTCATCCCGTTGACCACAGCGCTGTCTCCTTTTTAAGGTGCCCTGACTGTGCTCCTTCCATGAATCAAGTTCAAACAACAGTGCCTGTTTCAAACCCCAGACCCACTCCATTACTATGCTCAGATCTCTGCCTTATTCATCTACTGATTTTTTTTGTTTGTTTCACTAAAAACCTCAATTGGCCATCCTCTGTTTTACTGGCTTTATAAATGGCTTTATAAAGTAACTTTCCCTGCCTTTTGCAGGAATATGTATTTTGAATCCTTTGAAAAGCCAACCCAGATTACCCAACCATATCCATGCCATTATGTCATAATATATATTTAGATGACTACATTCTTTATTATTTTGGTCTCTGTCTCTTCCTTCTACCTCCCTTTTCTTTCTCTCTTCCTTCTAATACCCCATACTAAGTAGGCAGTAATTAAGAATGATAGGAAATGAAAACTTTGGAGCCAAGAGGTTGGTGTTCTAGTTCTTTTATTCATGGCCTATGAATCTTAAAAGGGGTATTTTTCTGTAATTGTCTAAGCTATAAATAGTTGCATCTATTTCATAGAATTGTTTTAAAGAATATATAAAATGATGCGCCTGGAAACAATGCCTGGAAATATGGTACAGAGTTATTTCTTTGATAGTTTCTTTCTTTATTTTTTGTTTGTGTGTTTGTTACATTCAACACACACCAAAGAAACTATCTAGTTCTCAGCACTGATAGGTATCAGAGATACAAAGACAGAAAAGCCATGGGCATCTTCCCTGAAGGAGCTTACTAGATAGGTTTAGAAGAGCTTAGAGTATCATTATTTTAGGATAGAAGATATGCTTGAGTAGGTAGAGAAATAATGAGCAGAGAAGGCAGTATTTTGAATTCTTTTAGAAAATAGATTTTGAGAACTCCTGTGTGCAAGGGAAGGCATTTGTGTCTCGATCTTAATGGACTTGAGATGGCCAACACTTGCTTATTTGGAAGCCAGCACTGAACTGTGAGACAGCTCAAAAGGATCACTTTAGTGTGATCCCTGGCAGGAATACAGGGTGAAGGACTAGAAGACTTGCTGATGAATTCACCATGGGGTTGAGAATAGAAAACAGAAAGAAATATATCAACAGAATAGTGCTTCTCCACCTGTCTTCCACTCCAGGAATTCTCAACTTCTGAATGAACCTAAGACTTCCCTGTGGATATTGTTGTAAGGCTTATTCTCCAGGCTACCATCCCAACGTCATTAAACCAGGTTCTGTAAGGGTGGATCTCAAGCCATCAGATTCTCTTGACCCCTAAGTGATCCATTGTTTAATCAAGTTTGAGAAGCTCTGTTCTATAAATTTACTACCAAATCTGTTTCATCCTAAGTGGATCCTGGTATATATGGGAATTCTTATTTGAGAGGTGGTGTGGGAGTGACATAAAAAATCTCTCATTACTCAAATTCTGACATTTTCCTTTAGTTCCCAAAGCCCCATAAGGGAGCAGGAAAGCAGAATATTTCTATGGATGAGAACCACCCTGGTAGAAGAGGAAAACTATCAACGTTCAGCTCAGCTTTGCCAACAAGAAGTCATGGCTAAAAATCCTGACATGACCATCTGCTCTTTCCCACCAGTGCCAAAAAAATAAATAAAAAATTTAAAAAAATAAAATCCTTAGCATAAACTAGACTCACCTCCTATTTTACCAGAAATAGTGCAGGAGCCCTTAAGCTGCTTTTCCTGCTTTTAGTTTTTATTTTTCCACTCCTTTATCTGAACAGCAGAGTCATCATTCAAAAAAGCCAATTCTGGCTATGTCATTCTGCTGCTCAAAACACTTCACTGGCATACTTTTCTAGCCTTTATAAGTAGTTACGAGATGCTGGATGATCTGTACCCGCCTACCTCTGCAGCTTCACCTTTTCATCTTGAAGTCCCTCCATGTGACTCTTTCTCATCAGGCCTCATTGTGCTTCTTATTTCCTCTAATGCCTTTCTCCACCTCTCCATCTCTGTCTCTCACATCTCAAGAACGTGACCCATGCTATTGCCTCTGAATTTCCACACATCTGTCAGGTCTCAGGTTGAATAACCTCACTCTGGAAACTCTTCTTGCTATGCTACCCAACGCAAGAAAGAAAAATAAAACTCAAATTTAAAAATACCGCAGCAGGTATGGTCAAGATATGCCCATAGCAAAGTATGTCTCTTTGTTTTTGTTTGCTTTTTCTCCATTGGCTATCAGGTTGTAAAGGTGTGTAGCTCATACTTGATCATCAGGGCTTAACAGTACTTCTGGTGCTTTGCTAAATGTTTCCCCTCTTGATGATGGGGTGACCTACTGATCCTACTTCCTGCAATAGAAAGCCCCAAAGGAGGGAGATTGCATCCTGAGCTAAGTTGATGTCTCCTTTCATTTCAGAACAATATCTGTCCCTTATCAAATGAGATAGAACATTTCTTGAGAGTCCCTGAAGTCTGGGATTAGTCACAAGAGGATTAGACCTTTAACTAGAATGATGATAGCTTGGAGGGTGGATGATTACAGCCTCACATGTCACAAGAGGACTCAAGAGGATGAACACAAAATTGGCAGTTGAAGATTTGTTGAAGCAAAGTGAACACCCCCCTGTCAATCTTGATAAAGGTCAGATTATAAGAAATAAATGCAAGTACCATTTAACCCAGCAGGTAGAATATCTATACCTCCATTTTCTATAAAGCTTGAGAATATAAATAGTCGAAAGAGGATTCAGACAAATTAACTGATCCAGAATACAGTAACATATCATTACCTACCACCAGGTATTAGCATCTCAAAAGTTTGTTTGGAAATAGCTGATTAGCTATTTATCTTTGCTTTTAATAAAAATATTTGTGGAAAACTGTTCACGAATCTAAAATGAAGGAGACCTAACATCACTTAATAGCCACTTAACCTTGGAAAGGTCACTTAACCTCTTAGTAACCCAGTTTCCTCATTAGTAAGACAGAGATAATAATGGTCATTAATTCATAAAATTGTGAAGCTTAAAGTATTATATTCAAGAGTCACAAAATCTATTTGGGTGTAAATTATTTAAAATACAATAATAAGTGTTGTTTTTATTCAGGGTGCATTCATGTAACCTCACTACTCTTTATGTCCTCAGTTTCTCTGGCTTAAGGATGTAGCTGGTGACTGCTAAAACAAGGAGAACATCAGTGTTATCCTGTAGGGCCATTTCGCTTCTTGTTTATATACTGCTTGCCTTATGAAAAGAACAAAGACACCTCAGTTGGCTTCTGGTGTTTATTAATTTCCTCTTTGTTGATGACCTAATTTCTTCTCTATACTTAGTTTTCTTCTGCTTTCCCAACCACTTCTATTTTCTACAGTACCAGAGTTAAGATTTCAGACCTTAAACATGGGCTTAGATATTGTGACCATACTTCATAAGCTTTGAAGCTCTGGCCAGATGTCAACTTTTATTTGTTGCCTTCAATCAATAGGGCCACTCCTTATGTTCTTGTCACCTATATGTTGCCACTCCCTGAGGTATGTTTTTAATCCTAGATCTTTCAGCTGTTTTCAATATGATTTTTCATTTTCTGATTTTATGTCTTTTCAATACCTTCTATTATTGGAAGTCTTACTTTTATTTATAGGAAGCATTACAATAGTTAAATATTGGGAAGACAATAATATCTTATTCTCTATAGCACCTTATGAATATTAAACTGGTTTCTATAGGCAGTATAAAGCTAAATTTTAAGCTTGAGGCAGGAGACTTTAAAATATAAATGCCACCATCACTAAAGCCCTTCCAGGGATTCAGATAAAGTATCATCTTTGTATGCACAAGAAAATAAACTTAGCAAAGAGCATCCAAACTAGAATTTAGTTATTTTAATGTAGCACCCAAAGCTCTTTCTAGCATGTTAGTGCTCATAAAAATGAAAGAGGATGAATTCTCATTGACATCCTTATGTCATTTTCAGCGGCCAAATGTTATAACCAATGGATTGTTACAATAACCTACTCTAACATAAGCAGATACTTTATACTCTATCAAGAAACTTCTATTTCACTGGTGAATATGGTAGCTCTTCTCTGTAGGTGGCTACTTAAAATTTAATTAAAATTAAAAATAATTAAAATTAAAATTTTATTTCCTAACTTAAATTAGTCACATTTCAAGAATGCAATTGCCACATGTAGTCAGTAGCTGTCATATTAGGTATGAGACATATATTTCCATCATTTAAAATTTTGAGAATTATTTGGTATTAACACCTAATGTTATCAATATATCTTAAAAAATGGAAGCAGTGAATTAGAAACAAAGCATGAATTCAATAAAATAGCAAAATGTCTCTGCAGATAAGTCACTGGGAGAGGTAAATGGAGGGTATTCACTTTATCTTGCATTGCTTTCTCTATAGAGTGATCTCCATGATTTTTAGGTAAAACTTCTCAAGGACCCAGGGTGAAAAAGCAACTGAAAGACAGGGAGAAAAGTTTCAGAGAGCAGTGACTAAGGTTATCCAAGAGAATTGAGAGCCTTAATAGACAAAACAAAAATAAGGCAAAATTAGTGAATTGTCAATCCCATTCAAAAAGTCATATACATAAGTTTTCTTTTCTTTCCTTTTCATTCTTTTATCAGTTACTATGAGAGGTAGTATAAACAACAGTCAGATAATAAATATTTGCCAAACAAAGGAATTAACACACCTATGTGACTGTGAGGTTACAAAGCAATAAAATCTTGAGTCAATATGTTGAGGATGATAAAGACTTTAATTCATTTAAAAAATTTCCACTTTACTCAAAATATTGGACTTTTCTTAATTTGTGATTCATTTATTTGCACAAGCATAGGACTTCTATGTGCTCAGCAATTTCTGTTTTCTAAACAAGATTATATGTATATGCTCTCAGACAAAATTTTCGATTTAGCATTTTCATGTACAACCATTCTTGGAAAATATTTTTAGATGATTTTTCTTGAGTTTCATTAAAAAACCTTCAAGTACCTGAACCACTGAAAGTAGCCACCTTTTACTGAATACCCAACATATAATTATATTTTCCTCACAAAAGTATACATAACTATGTTTGCTTTTTACAAAAGAGAAAGGCAAGGCTCAAAGATGGAAGTAACATGTCTAAAACCCCACAGATAATATTAGAACATTACTGTATATTACTGTATAATGGGCAATTTCTGGTGATAACATTCCTTCCAGAGAAAAATACTGTAACAGACTCATTTACTTTTAAAAGCAAATCAATAAGGATTTTTTCATCTGTGCTTTACTCTGGGCATTCATTTTCACTAACTATTGTGAATTTGTGATATTGATTGATTGATATTATTTTAATTGACAATTACACACATATATAGGGTACAATGTGATGGTTTGATGCATGTATAGACTAGAATGATTACATCAAGCTAATTAACATATCTACCATCTCATTTATTTTTTGTGATGAGATATTTGAAATATATCCACTTAGCTCTTTTGAAGTATACAAAATATTATTATTGATTACACTCACCTTACTGTGCAAGAGACTTAAAACTTATTCTTGCTGTCTACTGAAGCTTTGTACCATATGACATAAAACATCTCCTCACTTTCTACCTTCTATATACTCACCCAGCCTCTGGTAGTCATCATGCTGCTCTCTACATCTATGAGTTCAACTGTTTAAAATTCCACATATAATTGCTATCAGGTGATATTTCTCCTTCTATGTCTTTCTATTTTATTTAGCATAATGTCCTCCATGCTTACCCATATTTTAAAAATTAGATTAGTATTTCATTGTGTATCTACACCGTATTTTCTTTTCTTTTTTTTTCCCACCACATTTTCTTTATCCATTCATGCATTGATTGATTCCATACCTTAGTTATTGTGAGTAATGCTACAATAGACACAGGAGCACAGATATCCCTTTCATATATTGATTTCACTAAGTTCAGATCTATATCCAGAAATGTAATTGTTTGATCATATTGTAGTTCTATTCCTTCGTTTTTTTGTTTGATTTTTTTTTTTAAGAACTTCCATACTGTTTTCCAGAGTGGCTATACTAACTTACATTCTCATTCACAGTGTACAGGGCTTCTTTTTCTCTACATCCAACCCAAAACTTGTTATAGTTTGTCTGTTTGATGATAACTATTCTATGAGGTGATATCTGATTGTCTGATATCTAAGTTACATTTCCTTAATGATTAGTGATGCTAAATACTTTTTCATGAACCTATTGATCACTTGTATACTTTCTTTTGAGAACAGTCTATTCAGGTTTTTTGTCCATATTTTAATTGAGTTATTTGTTTTCTTTTATTGAGATATTTGAGAATCCACCTGTGATACTACAGTTGTTGATATTCTCAAGATTGTTTTTGACTATTTGGGATCATTTCATGATTTCAATGAATGTACGTTTTGCTGTTGCTCTTATTGTTTGTCTTTTACTATTTCTGTGAAGTGGCATTTTTGGGGGGATTCCATGAATCTGTAGATCATTTTAGGTACTATTAACATTTTAATAATATTAATTCTTCCAATCCATAATTGTAGGATGTCTTTGTGTTTCCAATTTTTTAAAAATTTTTATCAGTTTTAATGCATTCAAGGATAATTTTTTACTTCTTTTGTTAAATTTGCTTTTAAGTATTACATTATTTTTGTTGATATAATTATTAAGACTTTTCAAATTTTCTTTTTTTTGGAGTAGTGTGTTATTAATGTATAAAAATTCTACTGAATTTATATGTTGATTTCTTTTCCTTCAAATTTTCTGAATTTATCAGCTCTAACAGAATTTTTATAGAATCTTCGGAATTTCTGATACATATATAAAAAATGTCTCTGTGTGCTGATTACAAGAATGTATGTGTGTGTGTGTGTGTGCGTGTGTATGTGTGTGTGTGTATACATTCTTGTCATCAGCACACAGAGACATTTTTTACTTTTTCCTTTCATCTTAGGATGACATTTACTTCTTTCTCTTACCTAATTGCTCTATTATTTCTAATATATTGAAAAGAAGTGCTAAGGGTGGGCATCTTTGCCTTGTCTTTGATATTAGAGGAAAAGCTTTTGACTTCTCATGTAGTACAATGTAATCTATATAGGTTTCTTATATATAGCCTTTATTGTTTTGAGGTCCATTCTTCTTTATGCCTGTTCTTTTGGAATATTTTAAAATGAAGAAATGTTTGTCTTAATCGGCTTTTAATCAATGTGACAAAAATATCTGAAATAAGCAATTTAAAGAGAAGGGTGACTTTACTGTCTGGCTAATACTGCTCTTAGGAATCTGTCATTGGTCAGGTCCATATGCTTGGTTAAGGTCTCAGGGGTAACTCTTCAGCCACTCAGGATGGACAGGGTCAGAGCCTATGCCACACAGATATGTGTGGACACAGGATTGCCTCCTGGATGGGGCAAAGCCCCAATTTTGACAGAGCCACCACTTGCCTACTAGATCAGAGTAGAGCCGAATGTTCATATCCACTTATATTCACAGACCCACGCTTGCCTCCTGAACTGGGGAAGGCTTAAGCAGATGACTGACCCTGTCCATCTTAATGGAGTTACCAGTTGTCCACTGGAGCTGGACAAAGACAAATGCTCCCTTCTGCAGTTATTTGCAGACAGAGCTTCCCTTGCCTCCCTGCCTGGGGAATGCCTAAACATTCCAGAGCTAAGGAAGCCAGCCTGGGACCCAAGCCTGGAAGACTTGTCAGATGTGGTCTCAGTAGGAAACACTGTTGGACGGTTTCTTTGGTGGGAGCCTTCCTTTGCTATAATGGAGAGCCACTGCCAAGATTCCTGCACTGGTTGTTGTTTCTATCTGAGACCAAGAATAATATCATCTCTTCATGAGGGGGAGGGAAGGGACAGTAGTTGGTCTATTGCAAAGGGTTCCAGAATCCCATGGGAGCTGAATTTCCACCTCTAATTCTATCTTCTCACTGTAGAAATCATGGGCCTGGGGAAATCTTTTCTGTGTAGCACTATCTTGGCTTGGGGAAAGAGCAATGCAGTCTAAGGAGAGACTGTTTCTCTTCCACTTTGAATGCAGTTTTTGCAAGTTAAGTTCTGTGGTCCAAAAGTATATCTCAGCCTTAATCTTCAGTTCTGAGATATTTGCAGATGTATTTTTATCTGTGGATGGTTGCTGATTTGATTTCTGTGAAGGAAAATGGAGCTGGAGACCTTTTATTACACCATTTTGCTGATATCATTGTACCCTAGGCTTTCATTTTTTAAAAAGTTAAAAATAAACTGAGTATGGTGGCACATACCTATAATCTCAGTACTTGACAGGCTGAGATAGGAGGATAACAATTTCTGAGCCAGGCTCAGCAACTTACCTAGACCCTCAACAACTTTAGCCAGACTCTATTTCAAAATAAAAAATTAAAAGGCCTGGGAGTGTAGCTCAGAGGTAGAACACCCCTACCCTTAAAAAGGGCTGGAAGTGTAGCTCAGAGGAGGAAGGGTTTTATAAACATTATGCATCTGATAATAGTTTGTTTTGTTTTGTTTTGTTTTTGCTTCACCTTGACTCAGTATTAATTTACATAATGATAAAAACATGCATACAAACCCATAAGTTTGCATGGTAGACAAATTCCTCCCTATCCCCAGATGTTCAAGTCCTAATCTCAAGAATTTATGAATATTTTATTTTTCATTGAAAAGAAACTTTGCACATGCAATTTAATTCAAGAACCCAAGATGGAGAGAGTATCATGGATTAGTTACGTGAGTCCAATCCAATCACATGGATCCTTGAAAGTAGACAACCTTTCTCAGCTGTTAGAGGCTTCTCTGGTTGTAGGAGAAAGGTTTATATAGACTCAATGTTGCTGGCTTTGAAGATGGAGGAAGGAGGTTATTAGCCAAAGAATGTGGGAAGCTTCTAGACACAGGAAAAGGAAATGAATTTTTCCCTAGATCCTCCAGAATGCAAGAGAAAATACAATCCTATTGGCAGCTTCATTTTATAGCACTGAGACCCATGTTGGATATGTGAGCCATAGTTGGTAAGTTTGTTGCAAGCCATCAAATTTGTGGCCATTTGCCACAGCAATAATAGAAAACAAATAGATTAACCAAGAGCTGAGTTTTAATAGTTTTTATTTGGGCATGACTGCCCTATCTTTATGAAAAAATAAAATTATCTGACAACTCTATCTAGATTCCTGATGGAAACAATTGGATGGAGTTGAGTCCTTTCAGCAGATTCATGATCACTGCAACCATCAACTGTCCCTTCAAAAAATACACCAGCAGCCCTGCATGCCAATATAACCTGCAGGGTCATAGAATTTAATTATGAGTCTTCTGCTTCAGCCACTTATGTGGGAGAATGGTGTAATTGGGTCATTTACAACTCTGTGGAAATGTGTTTGGAGGATTTCAAGGAGCATGATGAATGAGAGATATTTGAGAAGGATTCAAATATGCACAAAATGTTATACAAGGTCACTTTGTGCTGTTTGCTAAAACACTTTCCATTATTTCTACTAATCAACTGATCTTTACTCCCAAACACCCATCTCCTTTGCCCTGGCATATTGAAAGGAAATTAGATTTATCATTTATTGGAAAACACCAAGCCATTTCCTATTTTATTGCATTTAAATATGTTCTTCTCTCTGCATAGGATGCTGTTTCCTTTCTTTTACTCTTGACAGAGATTTAGTCTTCATTCAAGACCAAGTGAAGAATCAATGTCATGTATTTTCTGTGGGAAGCATCAGCTTGTCACCTGAGTACTCACCTCAATTCTTAACCTTTCCTTACTTCTTAATGAGTTCAAGCCTCAAGTTATATGATCAAATGAAATATCTACATTATGAGAACTTGCTCACTTGTTATTACTACATACTACATTTATTTATGCATCTTTTGACTTTATTCATAAATATTTATTGATCATCTTATGTAAGCTAGATATTATAGGAAGACTCCAGTGGCAGAGTTATAAATAAATAAATATAGATCTTTCTATCCCAAGGCTTAAGGTAGAATCCTCCAATCTAGTAACTTTTATCTTCCATCTTTAAGACCACAGTGCTTAACACAGTGCCTGAGATATGAAGAATCCACTGAATATTTGAAGAAGGGAACAAAAGAAAGAAAAGAAATACAGCAGGAGAAGAAAAGGGAAAGAGTGGCAAGGAAGAGGAGGGAGCAAGGAAGAGGCAGATGAAAACAGAATGTGTTTCCATATACCATGTTCTGCCAACCAAACCTTGGGCTAGGCCTGCCCTGAGAACAGAGGCATCGGCAAGTGTCTGTAGAATATGTATAGCTGCCATCTTGGCAGAAATTCATTTTTATTTCATGTAGAATATCAAAGAGTTGGCGATGCTATGTTTTGCAAACTTTCTCACTGAATTATTCTGATAGCAAAGGGGAATGAATGAGAAGCTCCAGAGGCTCTCAACCAACAAGAGGAGCAAATTTTCTTTTAAGTCTCTGGATTTAATTTAAAAAATCATGTAAATTTTATATTCTACTCATAATGCAGCCATGTTCATTTAAATATAAAAAAACATTAGTTTTCCCTCAAATCTGCTAATAAAATGATACTCTAGAAAATTTTAGCCGTAATCATGGTACAACTGCTCATTCCTCCTGGCACATCAATACCTACTCTGTGATGATGGACATATGCCAGCTTGCCAGGGCACAGACCAGGGAGTAGCCTGTGATATGTCTCTGGATATGATGGCCACAATAATTGTGACTGAAGATTGTGAATGGGACTCCTTGTCACTAACCTTATACCACAGAGAAATGTCCATCCACGCTAGGTATCATCTGCTTTTACTTTACATGCCTGGAGTCCTTTAAGCATTTTAAAACAGCAATTACTATTTAAGAAGTTCCATTTTAGCTGCCTCTAAATCAGTTAATAATATGTATTTTCTTTTTAATATCCTTCTGAGGAGACTAAAGTGCCTCTCACATAATTTCATTAATCTGCACATTTTCTGTTTAAAGATAGGCTTTTTCATCATTTAAAGCACCTTATTTTATAACAAGTTAATATCTAATATCAAGCTTTTCACTTGCTTAAGTAATAGCAATGCTTATAATTGGATGGCAGAGTTTGAGCTTTAAATCTGTTTAGTATTTTGCTATGGAATTAATACAATAAAATGGTTGGACATATCAATTTGAAATGCATGTAGATAGATACATATATAAATGTGTATTGATATATGGATTTTTTTAAATACATGGGTATATTTATAGTGGTAGAATTCTCATTTATTAGGAATGACCAATCCTTGGTTTAACAGCTTTCATACTCACTTTTAAGTATGTAAGCATAGGAGCATGCCCAAATATAAATAATGATGTTTCAAGTAATTATAATATGTAAAGAGTAAAAAATTGATAATATGCTCAGTTGAATGTCTTATGTATCTGAGAGCCAATTATAAAAGCCTCTTTTATATGTATTTACTGGACAGCTTCCTAAAGTATTTGAGAGCACTTAAGAAAAATCTAAAACAGCCGGGCGTGGTGGCGCACGCTTGTAATCCCAGCATTTGGGAGGCTGAGACCGGAGGATCCGGGTTCGTGGCCAGCCTCAGCTACCTAGTGAGGCACTCCGCAACTTAGTGAGACTCGGTTTCAAAATAAAGAATAAAAAATAGGGCTGGGGGTATAGCTCGGAGGTAGAATGCCTCTGAGTTCAATCCCCAGTACTGCAAAAAAAAAAAAAATCTAAAACTACTCTTTCCCATTATTCAGGTAATGCCTAGCCTGAAAGATGCTCATTTGCTATCATAATCAGGTTTATTTGTAAAGCCATTCCATAGAGAGAAGGTATAAGTAGGCATTTTCTGGTGTCATAAGAAGAAAAGAACACACCCCAGACCACTAAAATTTCATGATCATGTTGTTAAGTAAATAAAACACAATGTAACTATTATGATTTTTAGTTTAAAATATGTGTAGAGCATTAGCAGTATCTCTGCCTGAAATTAATATGATGGTCATTAGCTTTCACATTCACAAGTGTTCAGTGCAATATGTAGCAATTCTCACATCAAATATTTATTAAACTAAGCCGGGCGTGGTGGCACATGCTTGTAATCCCAGCATTTAGTAGGTTGAAACTGGAGGATCCGGGTTCGCGGCCAACCTCAGCTACCTAGTGAAGCACTCCACAACTTAGTGAGACCCTGATTCAAAATAAAGAACAAAAAATAGGGCTGGGGGTATAGCTCGGAGGTAGAATGCTCCTGGCTCCTGAGTTCAAACCCCAGTACTGCAAAAAAAAAAAAAAAATTATTAAACCCCTACATTGTGTTAGGTTTTAGGGTATGATCATAGTGATCAAGATAGAAAAAATACTTTCTCTTACGGAGCTTACAGTGCACTTAGCACATATAACTCAGAAAATATTAGGTAGCTATGACTGTTTATTGCTAAAGCTATGAGATAAAATGAAATGAGTGTGAAAGAAGAGTGTGCTGGCATTTCAGACACTTTTTACAAGCGTTCATCCAGGGTAGATTTGCCAAGGGGTGACAGCTAGTATAAAAACTATAAACAGAGCCATGTAAATACTCCAAAAAAGTTATCCTAGGCAGGAAGACTAACAATCATGTCCTGCCCAATCAGTAGTAAGAGTACTGGAGAGATGTAAAAGGGGTATGGTAAGTGATAAATCCAGATATAGGCAGAACACAGACCCCATAAGTGAGTTTGTGAGGCATGGTGAGGAGTTGCGTTTTAATATGAGTGCTATGGAAATTCTTTTGAGTGATTTGAGTATTATGGGGAAGGGCATCCTCAGTTCTTGTCTTCCTAAAAGAAAAATTCAAAGTGAGAGACATAGATTAAATAAGAACAAAGGGTTTATTTAGCAAAGTAAAAGTATACTCCAGAGAGTGTGTAGTCGGCTATCCCAAGAGGAGGTGCCCTGGTGTCTTCTTCATTGTGGGTTTTTATGACCTGCTTAGGATCCTGCCTCCTCCTAAATCATTCCTTGGCAGAGGTTGCATTTTTTTCCTTCCTAGGTTTGGTAAACCTGACCCAATTCTGCCATGTTGGAACTTTTCCCATCACCACCTAAGAAAAACCCATGGTGAACCAAAACTACAATGGAAATGATATTATAATGATTTCAAGGTCATCTAGAGGGTGAAGCACTAGTAGTCTGTGCATGCTGCAGAGTTGTGAAAGTCTCTAGGGCTGGCTGTACTTGGGTTTCTGCAGATGAAGAGGAAACTATTTGACCACAAGAAGGTGGTCCCTGGGTGGATAAAAAGGCTAGCTAGGTGTGCCACAGGATTGAAGCTTGTATTTCCTTTCCCCATATTCTATTGCTTATGTCTTCCTAGTTGTAATATTGAGCAGCAATATATCTTGATCTTATTTGTGATTGAAAAGAGATTATTCTTTCTGTGTGTGCTGTTGTGTACAAAAACAAAAACAAAAAATGAACAGCAACAAAAGTTTGGAAGACAGAACAGTAAGGAGAAAGCATGGTTTAGTAGTTAGGAAAATGTTCCTTGTTGATAGTTGTAAATACATTGCAAAGAGGCTAAACTTAAAAGTTTTAGAAAAATAAACAAAACAGAACTGATGATTCCTTGAATGTGAAGAATGAAGCAAGAGTGAAAATTAGAATGGCATGAGGAATTTGATCTAAGTATCTGTGTGAATATCAATGAGATTCATTGAGATGAGAACACAGGGGAATGCTCCATTTGGGCAGGTAAGAATTTGTGCTTGCATCCTCATAAAAGCCACATAGAGGACCAAGAGGAAAATGGGAGAGTTCATCTGGAGAGTATATGAGATATTAAGGGTAGAATTATATATTTGAATATTGTCAACATATAGTTCATATTAGCGATACACATCCAGAACAGAACTCTCATGTATTCAATACATTTAGAAAAGAGAGAAACAACAATTGATCCCTAGCTTATTCCACAACTTAGACATCAAAATTAATTTAAAAATACCCAGCAAAAGAACTTGAAAAGCAGCAGTCAGGAATGTAGAAAAATCGGGAGATGAATAATCCTAAGAAGCCAAATAAGAAAGCACATTATAAAGCAGAGGTCATTAATTGTGCCAAATGCTGCAGTGCTCAAGTAAGATGAAGCTGATAATTACTGTTGGACTTATCTAGATGAAAATCTTTGGTGATCTTGTCAATGACATAGTGAGAGACAAAAGGCAGAAGTGTATTCAGTAGATTATGGGGAAGTGAAGGAAAATCTGTATGGTTAGGCTTTTCTAGAGCCATTTATTTATAAAGGATAACAGATAATTGGGGTAGTAGCTTAATAGGATGTAGGACTAGAGTCACTTCAACATATTTTGCTGTGCTGACAGTGAACCACCTTCTTGAAGGTCTATACCTTTATTTCTAAATATCTCTTCCAAAGGGTTTAGGGAAAGTTGTCAATTAGAGCCAATTAAATTTGATCAAAAGTTTATATGAGAGGCTAAAATTTCATAATTGGAAAGAGACATGTAGTTGTTCATAGTTTATCTACTTTATCTGGCTCACGTGCTTCAGTCTTCCATCTGTCCATTGACTCCTTCTGAATTATGCAACAACACCCACGATGGGAATTATGATGTTATGGATTGGATATGAAATATCCCCCAAAGATTCATGTATTGAAGGCTCTGTCCCCAGTGCAGCAATGTTCAAAGGTAGGGCTTCTGGGAACTGGTTGGATCATGAGGGTTCTTATCTCATCAATAGATTAAGCATTTGAGGATTTATAGCTAAATGGACAATTGAAAGGAAAAACTGGAAACTATAGGAAGTAGAACCTAGTTGAAGGGAGTGTGTCATGAGGTTGTGCCCTTGAGGATCCCTCTGTTCTCTCCTCTCCTTCTTCTTCTCTCCCCCTCCTCCTCCTCCTCCTTCTTCTTCTTTCTTTTTTTTTTCTTCTTCTTCTTCTCCTCTTTCTCCTTCTCTCTCTCTTTCTCTCTCTCTCTCTCTCTCTCTCTCTCTCTCTCTCTCTCTCTCCTCCCTCCCTCCCTCCCTCCCTCTCTTCCTTCCTTCTTTCCTTCCTTCCTTCCTTCCTTCCCCCAAGATGCCATGAACTGATCAGCTTTCCTCTGGCACACTCTTCTGCCATGATGCTTTTCCTCACCTCAGGCCCAAAACAATAAAACCATCTGACTTTGGAATGAAATCTCTGAAACTGTGAGTGCCAATAAACCTTTCCTACTTTAAGTAGTTTCTCAGTCATATTGTCAGAGTGACTGAAAGCTGATTAACATGTTACTACAATTCATTTTTTTTAAAATTTTCGTCACCATGTATATTAACAACTGGAAGAAAGAGTATTTTGTCACTGTTTGACTCTTACAACTTGGAATGTGTTCTGACAATGGAAAGATTTACTCATATGAACAAAGAAAACTGTGAAGGTTTGCTATGATCTAAATATTTGTGTCTCCTCCAAATTCATATGTTAATAATTCTGACCCCTAGAGCAAAAGTATTAGCACATAGACACTTTGGGTAAATGACTGGCTCATAATGGATAGGATTAGTGCACTTATTGAGAGAGAGAGAGAGAGAGAGAGAGAGAGAGAGAGAGAGAAGCCAGCCATGGTGCTCACACTTGTAATCCCAGCATTTGGGAGACTGAGACCCGGGGTTCCAGGTTCGAGGCCAGCCTCAGCTACCTAGTGAGCTACCTACCTCTGCAACTTAGGGAGACCCTGTTTCAAAATAAAGAATAAAAAATAGGGCTGGGGTATACCTCAGAAGTAGAATGCCCCTGAGTTCAATCCCTAGTACTGCAAAGAGAGAGAGAGAGAGAGAGAGAGAGAGAGAGATCACTAACCCTTTCTACCATGAGAGTCAGAGAGAGAAGGTACCAAGGTAGCATCTGTGATAAATTAATTGGGTCCCAACCTAAAGCCAAGCCTAACAGACTTGATTGGGATTTATCAGCTTCAAAAAATGTGAAGAATATATTTCTATTGTTTATAATCCATTCAATTTAGAGTATTTTGTTAGAGCAGCCTGAATAGGCTAAGAAAAAGTATAAACACATAACTGTTGAACTAAATACAGCATGTGATCACAGCAACTTGGTGCAACTTGATGTCTCTTAGTCTGAATCTGTGTCAAATTTAAAGTGCAGTGCTCTTTTTTTATTACCTTATTAGTAGAATAAGTAATCAAATTCAGGCTTTAAATTATACAAAGGAAAAAATAAAATGGTCATATACTTCTATTCTCAGAAAGGGTTTTTACATTTCCCACCAACAGCCTCATTTCTCCAAAATTAGTTTATTGACTCATGGGGGAAAAAAAGGATTTGCTTCAGATTGGGTTCTGTAAATAGTACATATGCTTTGCTTTTAAAGTGGTAGCCATGGTGTAGGCTGTTGCATAAAAATGCAGCAAGAAACAAATTAATAAACCTAGCAAATTATTTCTTGAGAAATACCTGACAACATCTTACCATTCAAGCATTCTCTTTCCATCTATAATTGTATCAAAGTTTTCAGTTAAAAATAAATGCAGCATTGCTCATCATAATCAACAATGTGAGGGACTTTGTTCATCTGAGTTGAATGAGACTAATTCCAGTGAAAAGTGGATTCCAAGGAATGGCTCAATGAAACAAGGAGGAGTGTGTTTCACTTTCATAAATCTAGTTGGTCTAAAATAGAAATGTGCCAGGCATGGTGGTGTACGCTTGTAATCCTAGCATTTGGAAGGCTGAGACCGGAGGATCCGGGTTCGCGGCCAGCCTCAGCTACCTAGTGAGGCACTCTGCAACTTAGTGAGACCCGGTTTCAAAATAAAGAATAAAAAATAGGGCTGGGGGTATAGCTCGGAGGTAGAACGCCCCTGAGTTCAATCCCCAGTACTGCAAAAAAATAAAATAAATGAAAAATAAATAAAATGTCACAGAGAGGTAAGGAGTCTACTAGAAATTGTCACAATTTCTTCTCTGTTTACATTCTGTTCTTAGACAATTTGTTCTGCCTTGACCAGAAGAGCCCTGTGCATTCTGAGCAATACTGCCCCACTGGCCATCGTCCATTAAAGCAAGGGCAAATAATGGACCCAGAATAAGTCAATCTGATTTTTGGATTTTTTTTTAAATCAGCAACTGCATACCAACAATACCAAACATATTTCCAACTCTATATGACATCACTGCTCGGTTTCTGTCTGATGCCTAGAAACTGAAACTGCAAGAAAACTGTGGCATTAACTTTAGAAAAATGATACTCCAGTGTAGTATTTGGAACCACAAACTAAGAGTCACAGAGCTGGAGTTGGTTCTTGGCCCTTCTTGGTCCTGCTACTTCCTGCCTCAATCTCAATCTCTCTCTCTCTCTCTCTCTCTCTCTCTCTCTCTCTCTCTCTCTCTCTCTCTCTCTCTCTCTCTGTTTTGGTGGTGATGGTACTGGGAGTTGAACCCAGGGGCATATTCTACTTATGAGGTAAAAATACAGCTCTATTTGTATTTTAGTTTTTTTTTTTTATTTTTAATTGGTACATTGTAATCATACATCTTTGTTAGGTACAAGCTGGAAAAGGCATACATATACACATTTCTCATTTAACCCTTCCCTTCCCCAATTCCTGCCCCATTTCCTTGCCCTCCCTCCTTCTCAGGTTCCGTTTAGTGACTGACTTGGACATGTTTGTGAAAGTATATCATGTGCATTAGGGTGCCCCCCATCACCTTCAGTTAAGTCAACTTCTTTGCTCATATAAGGTTTCTCCTTCTACATCTGGAATCCCTCTTATGCCCCATTTTCTCCCTAGCTTCGGCTATTAGGGAGAGCATACGATTTTTTACTTTTTGTGACTGACTAATCTGACTTATTTTTTTAATTTGAAACAGAGTCTAACTAATTTACTGAGAGCCTCGCAAAGTTACTAAGGCTAGCCGAGAACCTGTGATTCTCCTGCCTCAGCCTCTCAAGTACTGGGATTACAGGTGCCTCAGCATCTCAAGTATAGATGTGTGCCAGCATGTCTGGCTCTAGATAATCTTAAGTAATTTGCTTTATTACTCTCTCACTTTTTCTATCACTGAAAAGGCAACATGACAATTTCTTCATCACATGGTTTTGTGTGTTTTGGTATGATATTTTTGTAAAAATAAGTGAACTATATGCTAAAATCATTGCCTATTCATTCACTTCTGAACCCCTTCAGAGTTGGTACTATTAATACCTTGCCCAGCACAGTATTAATAGCATTTACTTATTACTTACTATTGCTATACTGGAAACTGGACTTCAGAGATATGAAAGAGGGCAAGCAAGGAAAAAAAAAAGAAGAAGAAGAAAACTATCTAACATTATCTCTTGTTCATGTGAAGTCAGTTATGTTTGTAGCATTTGGGTTCTCTGGGAGGTCCTCTTCTTCTATCTTTTCTCGAATAGTTTATAATAAATATCCCTTATTCAAAATGACTTCATGTGAGTATATATCCCATTCTAGCAAGATATCGCTAATTAGAAAATGTATTACTTTTACAAGAGTAGATGACAATGAGTCTTAAGGTTTTAGTCATCACTTGTGTCATGTGACTATAACCTAGAGGTTTGCATTAAGAGAATAGAGTGAAGGTCAGAGAAGGTTAACAACATTTACTTTCCTCTTCTGATTATACCACAGTTGATAATTTTTCTGATTATATGTTTAGTCAATATTTTTGGTGGGTCTAATATGTACCTGCTGTTAGGAATAGAAAACATGATATAGTACCAACTCTAAAGGGATTCGGAGGTGAATGAATAGGCATGAAAAAAATCAGAAACTATATCAGGGCATCTAAATGGTCTTATTGTGTAGTATAGGGAGAGCAGTGGGTGCAAAGAGTAGATACCCAATTCAATTTTTGCCTTTTCTTCTAAGAGTTTATCATATCCCCTGATCAAGATGGTTTTATTTATTTATTTAATTAATTAATTTTTTGTGTGTGTGGTACTGAGGATGGAATCCAGGGGCATCCTATCTCCAAGCTATCCCTTCAGCCCTATTTCATTTTTTATTTTGAAACAGTCTCACTAAGTTGCAGATGGCCTCACTACGTTTCCTAGGCTGGCTGCAAACCTGAGATCCTCCTGTGTTAGCTTCCCAAGTACTGGGATCACAAGCATGTGCCACCAGGCCTGGCTCAAGATGGTTTTAAAGAACATTCCAAAATGAGAAGAGGTGTTACACTTTCAAAGTGTGTTTTATGTTTTTTTTTTGACAATCTAGACCATTTGCACAGCACAGTGGGGAGATTATAATTCACAATAACCTACTGTATATTTTATGTATAACCAGAAAAGAGGAACTCAAAGGCTCCAAACACAAAATGATAAGGCGATGGAAACATTAATCACCCTGATTTGATCAGTATGCCTTGTATACATTTATCAAATCATCACACTGTATTCCATAAATATGTACAATTAAATGATGATTAATTTAAGAAACTCCTTTGCAGCATAAAAATAGAAAATTTGTAAAGGCAAGGAAGAAAATAGTTAATACATGAATGACTAGTATCCAGAGTACCTAACATGTGCTGCATAAATTATTTAATTTTACTGCATTAATAACAACTCTGTGAGGCTAGTGCTATTGTTCAATTTCTCTTTTACAAGGAAGGCAGTGGACATGTGTGGGACTAAGTCATTTTCTTCAGGTCACAGTTACAGAGTCAGGTTTACAGGTCAGACAATTCAACGTCAGAGCTCACCTTTTGTCTTTTCTTTGGTACTGGTGAATTGAACCCAGAGACAATCTACCTCAGACATATACCTCTATCCATTTTTATTATTTTTATTTTGAAAAAGGGTTTCACTAAGTTGCTGAGGGTTTCACTAAATTGCTGAGGCTGTCCTTGGACCAGTGATTTTGTGTCTCAGGATTACAGGCATGGGTCACCACACCCAGTTATTTGTTTTTTATAAATTTATTACTATGGTAAATTTCTAATAGAAATGTATGCACCAAATATAGAAATATGCAAAAGCGCTGATCACACAAAAGGCACTACTACCAACATGGCAGTATCTCTCCCCCATTTTATGGTACAATTATCTCTTTTCCCAATGCAAGGAGTTATAGCTTTTCTTGGTCTACTAAGTGATTTCAGCATAACCTTGCTTTAACCATTCAGATCTCTTCATCTTTTACCAGCCTAAAAATGACTGGTACTGGAAATGACCTGTGTTTTTCTGAAGTCGAAAATTATAGGCATGCATTTAGTTTAATTTTACCAATTCAAGAAATATGTAAGGAGCATGCATAAATAATTGACCAATATTGTCTCAATGTTTTTTTTTTTTTTTTTTTTTTTTTTTTTTTTTTTTTTTTTTTTTTTTTTTTTTTTTTTTTTTTTTTTTTTTTTTTTTTTTTTTTTTTTTTTTTTTTTTTTTTTTTATCCCCTCCAAATTTCATGTTGAAGCAATCCAGAGTGCAACAGTATTGGGAGCTGTGGTTCAGATCATGAGGGCTTCACCTTCATGAATGGATTAATGTTGTTATAAAAGGGTCTTGCAGGAGTGAGTTCACACTCTTCTGCTTCTCTGTCATAAGAAGACAAATATTTGCTCTCACTTGCACTGCTACCTTCTGCCGTGTCAGGATTTAATAAGAAGGCCCACTCCACATACCAGCACCTTCAGGTTGAGTGTCCCAGATTCAAGAACTGTGAGAATTAATTGCTGTTCTTTATAAATTACCCAGTCTTAAATATCCAATCTTAAGAGCACAAAACAGACTAAGGCAACCACAAAGAATTTAGTTCATAATATATGAAGAGTTTTGTTTTATATGCAAGGCTAAAATATCCTGGGGGTGGAGGGATGGAGGGGGATTACTTTGTTAAGCCATCAGGTGTAGACTTTCAGGTAGGAGAGTCTAGGCCACAATCACTAACCAACTTGAGGATTTTTCTGCACTAAAGTTATACAAATACTTCTCTCTTTTTTTCTATTTGAATTTGTATTTGTGAACAGGTTCTTTAAAATTAGAATCATGTGTTAGCTATTTGTATTCACATCAAATGGTTCAAGGGCAAATAGGAGACTCTGCCTATGCTACTTTACATTGCATATTACCGAGGTGCTAATTCCTCCATCAAAATAAAAGATCGCAATTATCTCTAGAATTCTTCACTGCTATATGACTCACAGATACAAACCCGGACACTGGTGTCATGTATATTTTATTAAAACCTCACCAAGCATCAGCAAAGATAACTGTTCATACCTCCAGAATTTTTTATTCATGTTTATCCACAATGGGTGAAAGCAGCATGCAAAATAAATGAAGAATGATACCGCAAATGTCTTTAGAGAGATATTAGAAGAGAATCAGCAGAGAGGGTTATGAAAGTTGTATGAGCCATGTATTATCTATGCATATGCTACAACAGTCCGAACATTTAGTATGTCATGCTCCATACCAGTCCAAATAATATATTTGACATATAATTACGTTCTAGCTTTGGGTGGGGAAGTAAATTCTGCTTTTATTGTTATTTTTAAAAATGAGTTTGTCTTTGAAGGTGCTGTTCACATGAAAAGTCTCTGCACATTTTCATGATCATTTGAAACCAGGCTTTTGTATGGAAACATCAAGCATCTTTGCTATATTGCAATATGTAGGCATTAGCATCATTTTTGTAGCTTGAGCAGTGTTCAGTTTCTTAATGTCATTCATGTTCCTTCTTGTCACAGTGTTACTAATGAATATTGAAGCTGAAGACAGAAAATACAATGCCCAAGACAAGGTCAATAGGTTAAAACAGTAGCATATTAAAAAAATGCCCATGAAAATGTTTCTTTGGGCCCAGGAGTCATATGGTAAAGTCGAAGACGAAAAGGCCCCTTTACTTAGAAAGGCATTTTTCTTCTAATTAGCATGTGTCAACCAGGACTGAGGGGAAAAATGCATGTTGATATTTCAGGAAATGCAATGGAGATGCTATTCAGGGAGTGCAAGGTTAGCAAATCTATAAGCGTATTTACACACATTTATTTTATTTTATTTTTTTATGTCTTCGTCCCTCTATAAATGTAAAGGATATGGTCTTGCAGAAACAGAAGGTCAGAGCTGGTAAGGAATTAGACATAATTTAGTCTACTCTCTTCATTTATAAAGATGAGGACACTGCAGTCCAAAGAGGTCAAAGGAAATGGTTAAGTTCATATAGCTAGTAAGAGTAGGAATGAGGAAAGAAATCTCCTGTCTCTCAGGGTCAGCTCTACTATTTTGTTCTATGCTGTGACCCAAATGACTCACAAGTCAAGCCAATATTAAAATAAAACTTCAAATACTATACCCTGAAAGTTTTATCAACCTTATTACTGACAGCAAATGGTTTTGAATATCTCAACCATCTTAGACTGTATGCTAATATTGTTCTGTATGGTCTCATGTTGCAAGGTAGCAGTACTATTAGTGAAAAATTAAATGAGTGGCCACTGCACTAGATTATATGTTTCTAATTGCAACCCAAGATCCATAACTTCTATGTAGATGTCCTTGGACAAGTTAATAGAGTTTTCTGTGCCTCGGCTGTTCTTTTTTCTGGGAAATCTGCATGATAGTTCTAAACTCATATAGCTTTTGTGGTGGTTGACAACAAAGGAAGTGTTTAGCAAACCATCTAGTCCAAAGTTAGCCCTCAAAATGTGTTAGCAGTTATTACTATTATTATCATAAGGAGACTTTTCCTTGTCTTACCATCTACAATACTGTGGATCCATCTTCTAACAAGGAAGAAACATAAGAAGAGATGGGTCAATTCCCATGTAATAAATGAATACAAACAAAAAGATTCACTGTCTTCTTGGCTTCACAACACATAGACAGATGGTCTGTTTTGACATATTGGATTTCAAATCCTTCTGCAATCTTATAAAGTTCAATAAAATGAAAACCACACTGTAAGTTATAGTACAAGGAATCAAGTATTTGGCCATAGTTGAAATGTATGTGTTAGTTCACACTAAGTAACCCTGGAAGATAACCACCCATTAGATGAAAGGATTTTTTTGGCATAAAATTACTAAAAAAGTTACTTTGGTGCAGAATATAATATGTGCAGTATAGTACAATATACTAATATAAATACATCTCTTTAAAATAAAAAGATTTCAACTTTAGGGGCTGCTCATTTACCTAATAAGTATCCTATATGTGCAACCTACTGAACTTTATTCTGGTAAGAACTGCCCAGAGTTCCCTTGAGGCAGTTTCTAGATACATATATAGGATAGGATATCTATTCCAAATCTAGGATATCTTGGAAAAATTATCCATGAAGACAATTAGTATGAATGCTACATTGCTGAATGTAAGGTCATTCATTCCATTATGCTAGTTTCATCTTTTATTTAAGTATGGCATAAAAGTTAGTAAGGTGCTTATCATATTCCCACTAATTTCTGGTATTAATGGAACAATGTTTTAGTAGCAATAATCCAACTGTAGACATCATCGAAATATCTCCTTTGCTCCTCTCCCTAATGTTTAAGTTTAATGACAGGACGCTACTTAGAGTAGCCAGAGATCGTAATTACCAAATAAAATACTTTAGCTCAAAGCAGAGTTTCCACTAAGAAACAATTAATTGATTTATAAATGCTTGAGGTCCAAGACTTAATTTGTAAGTAACTCAAAGACTTAAATATCCCATGAGGACTATTGACTAGTTGAATCATAAAATAATCATAATAGTAACAATTCATAAAGAAGATGGGACAATAGTTAGATTAGTTTTCTTTCTCAATGGATACTCTGCTCGAGTAAGCTCTTAATGGCATCCGCTTTGATTAATGTTTGCATTAGGCACAATTTATCGTCACTTGCTCAGCAGAATCTTTTCAGAGCAAGATTATGCACAGTGCTGTTTCGCCAGTTCTCTCTCCATAAAACATATCTAGATTACAAATTGGACAATAGAAGACTAATTAACACTGATCAGCACATGTGTGTGCCAAAGTGGTGTACTGAGACAAACAAATTTACAACTCCGGTTTCTGGAAAAGAAATTTATTTGCGACACCGCACGGATTACCTGGATGGGCATTTAAAGTCTCTCCCCAAGGCCCTTTTCCCATATTACAACATCAACACATCAGTTTTCAGAGGTAGATAAAAGGAATCTGATGAGGACCACGTTAACATTTATGTTGGGCTTAAATAAAACATGAAACTAACATCTTGAAAGAGTCTGTGAGTTGAGCGAGGCACATCCACGCCACTATTCAAGAATTATTCATGAAGGTGCAGAGCTTCTCGAGATTTTAGTAGCTTAGCTCTGGTTTACTTAAAGTTTTCCTTGGCAATGATTGTTTTGAAATATTTCATCTACCAGGATAGGAAGTGTGCAATAACAGGAAGCAACAGATTCAGCACTTAATGATAGCTGAAAGCCTTAATTGCTTGATCATTTTCCTTCCTGATTGTTAAATATCTGTATTTATTGGGATAGGGAAGGTGTCAGTGGCAGGAAAGGGAAAGGTTTACATTTAAGAAAAGTAAATTAAACGGAAAGATCCTATTTTAAGAAAAACTAAGGCTATTCATTTCCTGAGTTTGGAGTTGAGTAAAGTCTGATGCATTTTCTAACGATGTCATAATATTTCTTGGCTCTATCTTTAAGCAAAAACTCAGAGCACTGACACCATCGACCAAGTTTCATTAGTCAGTATTCTTTCCTTAAACTTCTTGCCCATATCTATAAAAGAAAAACTGTCTTTTTTTCTTAGGTTTTCTTCCTGTACATTCAAAACTTGCTGAAGGATACAAACTTTGGGTTATGAGTAAGTCCTGAGGATCTTATGCACAGCATGATTATAATTAATAGCATTTGAAATTTTGTATTATATAGTTTTAATTTGCTATTTTAAAGAGAAACGCCTTTAAAAATGCTATTTTAGGAGAATAGATTGTGTTCTCACACACACAGTAGCAAATTCTATGAGTTGATAAATATAACAATTAATTGATAATGGTGATCAATTGACCACATTGTATACTTCAAATATATACAATGTTATTTGTCATTTATACCTCAATAAAACTGAAGAAAAGAAAAAATAAAAACTTTTGCTCACTGTCCAAGAAGAACGTGGGTGCCGCAGACTGATGTGCCCTGATATTTGTCAGCCCCTAACATGTCTCAGTCCCACCTAGTCTCTGAGAACTCCTTGTGAAGCAGGCTTTGCCTTCCAATAAAGAGCCTTCTTCTTCCTCCAGAAAGTCTTTACGCTGCAAACTTGCCAAGGCAGAAACCAAGGTCCCCTCGCCACTTCAGGAGGTTTCTAGCTATTAATTTAGTGATTTATAATTTTCAAAGCACTTGCACATCTATTTGCTCATTTGATAACGAGGAACCTTTAGCTTCATTGAAAGCATATGCTAGACTGGGAAAAGGATTATGGCAGATGTGACATTTATGGGATTTCACACAGGGCAGGAATTAGCAAGAAGGAGCCAAGGCTGTTCAAGTGTGTGAGACTCATAGTCCATAATCAGAGAGAGGGTAATGTTTATGTTTACAAGGAGAATTGGAAACGGTGATCATGAAACATTCAACAACACTATGCCTCTGCCTGCCTGCCTGTCTGCCTATCTCTGTCTCTCTGTCTCTCTCTCTCTCCTTCCCCCCTCTTTCCTCTTTAATGTTGGCATGCATTTTTAACTCTAGTGCTATCCAAAATAATTTGTGCAAATTTAAAAGATAAAAACCAGTTTGACCCAAATTATGCATTACTTAATATAAGAGAGTGAGAAAAAAAATCCACCAAGCATACAAATGCAAAATAATTCTTTCAGTTGGAGTGTTTTATTCAGTTTGAAATTAAAGTATTTAATGGAGGCAGGATAGACTGGAGTTTTATGATTAAATGTGTATTACAGTATTAATATTTTGCACTGGCATGTAGCTTTTCCCCCATGACACTAAATTGTCTTTATTATTTTTATATCTAATTTCTATATCTCAATGCTAATACATTTTTCCCTTCTTTTGTACTGTGGATCAAATCTAGGGGTGCTCTAACATTGAGCTACATACTTAACTCTTTATTTCTTTATTTTTATTTTAAGATGGAGTCTTAATAAGTTGCCCAGGCTGGTCTTAAATTTACAATCCACCTGTTTCAGCCTCCTGAGTCACTGGGATTACAGGTCTACAGCCAGCAGTGTTAATGCTTGTGTGTATGTGTGTTACTAGGCATTGAACCTCTGAGCTACACCCCTAATCCTATTTTATATTTTATTTTGAAACAGTGCCTCTCTAAGTTGCTGAAGGCCTTGCTAAATTGCTGAAGCTAACCTTAAATCTGTAATCCTCCTATCTCAGCCTCCCAAATATTGGGATTACAGGTGTACACTGCCACACCTAGCAGTATTAATGCTTTTGGCAAAGAAAATAGCCCTTGTGTTTTTTCCAGAACCAAAGGAATAAGGTTTAGATTTTTATTTTTCAGGCAAAATGTGACAAATATGTTTATGTCTTAAATTTATATTCCTTTCACAATTCTTACATGAAAATATTGATTGTTTCACTTAAAAATGTGTAAGGACATTTTGCATACTATTCAGATTATTTATTTCTAAATACATATTTTGGCTAAATAAAACATGTATTCAGAAAATGTGTACAACTAAAAAATGCATCAGGTCAATTAATTTTTCATAAGTGAATGCACCTTTTAATCACAATGCAGATAATATTTGAACATTACTAGCATCCCCAAAACTATTTTTAATGCTCTGCCTCAGTCATTATGTGCCCAAAAGTAGCCACACCTATGACTGGCTTCAACAGATCAATTTTGCTTGTTTTAAAAATATATACTAAGCTAGGCGTGGTGGCACACTCTTGTAATCCTAGTACTCTGGAGGCTGAGACAGGAGGATTGCAGATTCGAGGACAACCTCAGCAAATAGTGAGACTCTCATCAATCCAGTGAGACCCTGTTTCAAAATAAAAATAAAATAGGGCTGGGGGTGTTGGAGGTAGAATGCCCTTGGGCTCAATCCCCAGTAAAACACACACACACACACACACACACACACACACACACACACACACGGATAGAGTCACAGTATATATACATTTGAATACATATCCAGTTTATATCCCTAAGAACCACCTGGGATGAATATATCTTATGCATATATTGGACTATGCTCCTGTTGGTTAGAGCCTGATGATGCAAATGCCTGGTTGAATGGTATGTGTGTGTTCTAAGGTGAATGTACTACTATATGTTCCCCTGCATGGTATATAAGCAGTTCTTCACAATATTTGGTAGCAATTAGCTTATAGTTTTGTTTTGATCTTGCTTATTCTGGTATATAATGTACCTTTGTATGGTTTTAATTTGCAGTTATCTATTGACTAATAATGTTAGATATTCTTCTGAGTAAGATGAGTAATGAAATATTTTGTCTTTTGTAGGAGACTGTCTTGCTTTTCCTAATTGCATTAAAGAATTAGAATTCCAGATAAAACAACATATAAATGTATTGCTAGGTAGGTTTGATAAAGAGAAAGATAATAAATTTGCCCTATTTATCCCTACTATTTTTCCCTCTAAAATATGTTGTATTTTATGCTAGTATACCAACTCTTTATTTTGATAAATATTAGTACAACATACATTTCATTTTTCCATTCTTTCATTTTTACTCTGTTTCTGTCTTTATATTGAAAGTCGATTTAGGGGCATAGGGAGATCAGGCAGCATCTAGTTAGATCTCATTTTTCTTCTTTTAAATCAAATGTGACAAGCTCTGTGTTTTAATTGAGATTTCTACACCATTCATATTTAAATTAATTATTATACAGTTGAATTTTAATATACAAAATTCCTTCAATGCAGTTGGGTTTAAATCCACCATCTTTGTCTTTCTTTTCCAATTGTCAGATATATATTTTATTCCATTTTATGTTGGAATGAAGATCCCACATTATCTCTTTTGTTGTTTATTAGCTATACTTCTTTATTATCTTTGAAGTTGCTCTGAAACTTACAGTATGCACCTTTAATTAGCACCATCTACTTTTATGCCATGTTATGTTACTTCGACTATTATAAATAGAAGAGGTCAGTGAAAGTGTACTGCAGTTTCCTGCTCAAGCTTTGTGCTACTGGTGTCAGACATTTTACTTCTACAAATATTATAAATTCCTCCAAAAGCCAGACATGGTGGCACACACTTGTAATCACAGTACTTGGGAGGCTAAGACAGGAGGATTCTAGGTTCATGGCCAGCCTCAGCAACTTAGTGAAGTCCTCTGCAAATTAGTGAGACCCTGTTTCAAAATAAAATAGAGTTGGGGGTGTAACTTGGAGGTAATGCCTCTGAGTTCAACCCCCAGCACCAAAGAAGTAAGTAAATAGGTAAGTAATAAATTTCTCTATATAATGTTTTTATTTTTTACAGTCAATATCTTTAAACATCTTAAATAACAAAATAGAAATTAATTTTTACCCCTATAATTAAAATTCCTGATGCTTTTCATTCTCTTGTATAGATTTAGATTTCCACTTACTACAATTTTTATTTTCTTAGGATTTTTAAAATATTTCCTACTACGTAGGTCTGTAGTGATAAACACTTACAACACTTTTATTTCTGAAAAGTATTTTATTTGGTTTTTATTTTTATGAGATATCACTTCCAGGTTAAGGATTCTAGGTTAGTAGATTTTTCTTTTTTCTTTTCACTAATTTTAAAATATTCCTACCTAGATTATTTCCAATAAAATGTCTGCCATGTGTATCTTTGTTTCTATATAATGTGTCTTTTTCTCTGTTACTTTTAAGATTATTTTTCTTTATCAGTAGTTTTAAGCAATATGATTTTGATGTGGTTTGATTTTGCATTTCTAGTATTTGTGAAATTTAATTTTTATGAAATGCAGAAAATTGTTTGCCATTGTGCCCTTCAACATTTCTTATATATTCTTTTTTTTTCAGAAACTCAGATTAAAATATATTAGATTAAATAAACTAACTCACAACCCACTGATCCCATTATTTTGTTTTCACCATTTTTTATTTCAAATAGATTCTCTTACTATGTCTTCAATTTTATTCCTCTTTACTTTTGCAAAAACTAATAATTTTACTTAGCATTTTCTTTTGCACATATTATTGATTTCACTCTAAAATTTGACCTTCGTCTAGCTTTCATGTATTTATTTAACATGCTAAATATTTCCTCTAGCTACTTGCACATATAGAACACAGTTTTAATCATTGTTTTAACGCCTTAGTCGGCCAATTCTATTATCTGTGTCATATCTTGGTCAGTTTCCATTGAGCTTATTCTTTATTATGTGTTATATTTTCCTGCTTCTTTGCATGCCTGGGGATTTCTTATTGGATACCACACATTGCAAACTTTGCCTTGTTTAGTGCTAAATAGTTTTGTATTCCTATAAATATTTTTGATGTGGTCGTGTTACTTAGAAATGGTAGAGACCTCTTTTAGATGAGACAAGTTTCATTCTAAACTTCGTTGTCATCCATTACTGAAGCAAGGCCATGATCTGGACTCCACCCAATGCCCTTTACAGTAAGAAGTTTTCCACTCACTGGTGATGATCAGTTTTATTCTTGGTCCCATGGGATCCACAGGCATTGCTATCTTTGAATCTTCTGTCATGGCTATCAGCTTCCTGACACTTGTGTACTGATCATGAGTCTACTGAATATGGAAGGTGTTCTCTGCAGATCTCGGGAATTCTATATCTGTGTAGCTTTCTCCTCTTTGATACTTTAGTCTGCAAACCTAGTCTCTTTTGCCTCTTCAGATTCCCAGGCCACTCTGCACAACTCAGGAATCCTGGCAGGCTCTTTCTGAGTCTTTTCTCTCTTCATATGGCCTATAACATTTCTACAGTCAATAAGATTGGGCTGTTCATAGGGATCACCTTTTTTTCATATATTAAGAACAACTGGACTCCGCTGCCTAATCTTGACTAAAGTAGGAAGTCCCTTGTCCAATATTTTCGATGAATGATGCTTTGGGTAAAGAACAGTTCAGTTTGTAGAGATAACTTTAATATAAATAAAAGAACACAACTCTTCTAACAGGCTGCTAGTGTAGAGGACTGATCAATCTGGTTTTGTGTTTTGTTCTGAATTATTTATGGCCATTTCACTAGTTTTCAAATGATTTCAGGGTAGAATCATGAGCCTTCTTTTAGAGGGCTTAGATTCTGTGTTTGAATAATTTCTCTCCATTGCTATTGCCTCATTGTGTGCTCATGAATAATGCTAGAACAAGATGAGAAAAAGGACGTTAGAGGTACCCAGGGAATAATCCTATAAAGGGGGGAGATGGTTCCTGGACCAGTAAATATGATGGCTTAAAGGGGTACCTGGTGAATCCCTGGTGTCAACGTAGAATCTTGGGGTAGTACAGTCTTTAAGAAACCTTCCGGGCGTGGTGGCACACGCTTGTAATCTCAATACTTGGGATTACAGGTTCTCAGATAGCCTCAGCTAGTTAGTGAGGCCCTCTGCAACTTAGTGAGACTGCTTCAAAATGAAAAAAATAAAATTGGGCTGGAGGTGTAGCTCAGAGGTAGAATGTCCCTGGGTTCAATCCCTAGTACCACAAAAAAAAAAAAAAAAAAAAAAAAAAACCCTTCCATTTACACTGTACCTGTCATTGACTATTTTCCCATTTCTGTTCTTTCTTGAAAATACTTGAAGAAAATCCCTGTGACTGTGACTCCCAGGGATTCTAAATTGCCATGTCAGCCTACCCTTGAACTTTGAAAATTCATTAAAAGTTAACCTGGCTTTTTTTTCTTGCCTACATCTATAGCAGGCTCTTCCTTTCCCTCTGTTCCACAAAGGGTGACAGCAGCTGTAAGTCTGTTCTCTCTTAGGATGGGCTCAACATTCTCTCAATTTCAGTTCATTAGATTTCTTCACATTTGCAGTTCTCTTCTGGGAATTATAAACATGATTTTGTAGGTTATCCAGCTCATTCTCATCACTAAGGTAGAAGGACATTCTCTTGTGACTCTCTCCATCCTAAGAAGTATGTGTCAGCCTGGTGAATTTTCAGTGAATGCCTCAATGCATGTGGAAAAAATGCAGAAAGTATAAATGATGCTACTGTCTTCCAGAGATGATGGACCTTTTGTCTGGTGGGCAATTTAAATGTTATCTTATTACCTTGATCCAATTAACACTGAGTCAAGTTGAGGCTGAGTTTTAGGCTGGTCTACTTCCCGTTGAGCTTAGCCTTAGAGCGGAATCCTTGGAAGATTTACACTGAAAGCTTTATGTTCGAACTATATATGGTCCTGGTAGGCCTTAGAGTTCTATTGTTTTACTTCGTCAAATTTACGAAATTTCCAAAATCAGATAAGGTTTTTAACTTCAAAGTACCCGAGATTTGCACAATTTTTAACCTTTTTCAAATGATTTTTATTGGTGTATCATAATTATACATCATAGTGAGGTACAGAGTGACAGAAACATATACACACACAGCACTTGTGTGTTATCCTCTGGGTCCCTCCCTCTCTCCATAAATAATATTAACGCTGATATTGATAATTTCATATTTGAACATAGGATTATTTGAACTGTCCCCATCATTAGATCTCACCTTTTACCTTCCCACCTCCCTCTCCAAATCCCTTTCCACTATCCCACTAGTATCTCCCCATATTTACCTGAAGCCCTCTTTGTTTCCCACTTTACTCCCTAGCCTCCACATATCAGTGAAAACATATGACCCTTCACTTTCTATGACTGGTGAATCTCACAATGTAGTATTCTCTACTTCCACCCACTTTTCTGCTAATGATACAATATTGTTCTTCTTTACAGATGAATAAAATTATATTGTGCATATATATCATGATTTTGGAATCCATTCACCTGTTGACAGACATCTAGGCTAGTTCCATAGTTTGACTACTGTGAATCATGCTGCTATAGAGATGGATAAACATGTACTCTTAAAGTATTATGATTTCAATTCTTTTGGGAATATCCCCAAGAGAGGAATATCTGGGTCAAATGGTGGTCCTATTCCAAGTCTTCTGAAGAAGACTGATTTCCATATCAGCTGTACTAATTTGCAATCCCACCAACAGTGTATGAGTTCCTAGTTCCCCATATCCTCACCATCCTTTATTTTTGTTTGTATTCTTGATGATTGTTTTTCTAACTGGAGTTAGATGAAATCTCAGTGTTGTTTTAATTTGAATTTTTCTGATTGCTAATGATGTTGAACCTTTTTTTCATATTTTAGCCATTTTGTATTTCTTCTCTTGAGAAGTGTCTATTCAGTATATTGCCCATTTATCTCTTATTCTTTGAAATGTATACATTTACATGTGCTTGTGATCACACCAAACAAACAACAGGTTGGCTTTTCTGTGGTTTCTTTGCAGAGATCTTTACTCTTCAAGGATTAGGAACATTGGAACTTACAGGTTCCTGGGTATTTTGCTGTAATGTCCTAGTCCTGGAAAAATGCTATAGATTCTGACCCATAACTTTCTATATCTAGGCCTCACCCCAAGCATCAAGAATGTCCAGTTAGAGAAAAATAATATACAAATGTAGTGGAAAAATTAGCTTTGTCTCAATGCACTCTCCTTTTTTTTTTTCTTGTGTCTTGGTTTCCTTCCAGATGCCTTCTCTTTCATGTTTGTTTTTGGTGAGAGAGTTGGTGTGCTACTAGACATACTATCAAAGCCTAAAGTAGAGGTTTTAGAGATAAGCCATAAGTAAAGTACATTGCTTTTGTAGCTTATCATAGAAACTGCCCCATCATGAAAAGTACTGTGAGAGTTCAGAGAGTCTAAACAAATCTCATTTTATTTTAAATCACTGCATAAGAATTAGATTAGAGTGAAAAGTTACAGTACAAGTATCTTATTCATAAAGGTACACCAGCTGTCCACTTATCTATGCAAGCTATAAGTCAAAAGAGCTAAGTTTAATGTTGCACAGTTGCTATGCCTTGTCAAGTTCATACTATCTAGTAGTAACTGTTAATTCAAAACTCTCTCTATATGCCCAATCATAAATTTGGACTTCAATTTGAATTCTCCTGACATTAATAAATATGATGTCTACTGGATCAAAGCTATAATTGTCTTATTTTCTTCCCATCCCCATTCCTACCAGGTTAATTCTGGTTTTAAGGTAGCAGCTACTTTATGTACAGGTTTTACAAGTCAGGCTAACTCTCCTGTCTTAATACCTATTTCCAAATTCATAACCCTATATACATAATCATGATAAACATTGCAAGTTATTGTATAATATTTGCATGCATAAAGTGTCTCAGTGAAAACCCAAATATACTCAGTTTGTCTACTAAAAACTTAACACAGATCACTTCTTGACCTTTAAATATGTGGGGACTTTTCCCCATCAGCAAGAAATCAATCAGTTCTACAGCTGCAGGCAGCAGCTGGACATCCTCTGATTCAACCCAATTCTCATGCTCTCTATATACCTGGACATATTTTTAGATCCCACAAGCTGAGGACTTGGCTCCCAAACCTGCTCATCTTTAGCAGGCAGTTGCATGTCTCAGCTTGTTTTACCTGTGCTTCTGACTGATCAGCTATGAATCAAGGTTCCCTCAAACCCTTCCCAGGTTTCTACTATCTTGCTGGAGTGGCTCAAAGAGCTCACAGAAACACATTTTTAGGTTTATGAAAAAGTAAATTACAAAAGATGTAGATGAAGAGATGCCTAGGAGAGGTATAGGTCAAAGAACACAGAGCGTCCATGGCCTTTAGTGGTACAGCACTGTCCAGGAACCTCCACATGTTTAACTATGCAGAAGCTCTCCAAACTCTGTGCTTTCAAGTTTTCATGGAGACTTCATTGTATAGACATGAATACTAGTACACTGAGTTGGGAAACTCTGAGGGGCCTATCCATTCAAATCCTCCTTGGCCTCTCTGGAGGCAGGATCTCTCTGAAAGAAGTGTTTTATGATCTACCATCAAACAAGGTAGGTCAGAGGATTGTAATGGCCAGCTAAAGGCAGAGGGAAATTAGAGTTTACATGGTTCTCCTTGAGGAGAAAGTTATAAACCAAGAAACACGTAGGGAAACTAATGTGTGTGTATGATGACATATACACAAATCACAATACCACACATAATTTATATATCTATTCCTTAAATAATCTTTGAGTAGAATTCATGCCTTTTCTGAGACTTCAAGATCTCCTCTGTGAAGTTGTTCCTCAGGAGGCTAGCATAATACATCCCTTCCTCTGTTCTTCCATGACTCTGTAAGGTAAGTCTACTTCAGTACTTATGCATGATTTGTTCATGAATGTTTATTCTCCAGAGATGTCTACTGATGATTTTCTCTCTGCTAGCTCTCATTCTTTTTATTGTATCTATGTCTCATGACTCTATCTGCTATACATTTACCAATTGATCTTACTAGTCATTCCAAAGTCATCTTTGGAACTTCAGAATTTTATCCCAATTGCCTTCTTCATTTTCCCTTCTGTACCCATTATTTACTCCACAAGTAGGAATGAACCCACTATCTACTGTTCCTCCTGTTTTACTCTTTATATTACCAAAATATAATACTAGAAACACAACCTAGTCTTTTAGCCATGGAGACCTCCTGTGATTTCTTGATTTGCTTTTTTTTTTTTTTTTTTTTTTTGCGATACTGGGGATTGAACTCAGAGGCATTCTACCTTTGAGCTACACCCCCAGCCCTATTTGTTACTCTTTATTTTGAAACTGGGTCTCACTAAGTTGCGGAATGCTTCACTAGGTAGCTGAGGCTGGCCACAAACCCGGATCCTCCGGTCTTAGCCTCCCGAATGCTGGGATTACAAGCGTGCGCCACCACGCCCAGCTGCTTTTTTACTTTTATTTTCTGCATCCATATAATTGATAAATTTTGTGAAATCTTCCTCAGAAACGTTATTTGTTTCTGTCAAATTCTCTTCACCTTCACTAGCAGTAATCTAGTTTGAATCGTCAAGGATCCTTATTCCAGCAATGCCACAAAGGATATCATTTGAAGATGGATTTCATATGATAACTTGTTTAAAACCTTAAAATTTCTTCCAAGATAGAGTTGTACTTCTCTAATTTGATGTATAAAACTCTAAACTAAATTAATAATAAAGGACAAATACTCTAAGCAGAAAAGCATGTTGGTCCACAAAGGAGCAGGAATATATGTACCTTGTTTGAAGAACCGAAAAATGCTGAATTGGAGTGAGCAGGGGAAAGAAGTAGGAGCTAGGAGTGATAAGGATAAATGGAGAGAAAGTTTGCATAGTGCTTTACAAGCTTCTATGAGGATTTAGGGTTTAACCCTGAAGAAATTTTTGAGCCATTACAGAGTTTTGAAGAATAAAATGGTCTATCTCACATTTTCAAAAGTTACAGTTGCTTCCACCTCAAGAAATTTATACTTTTAATACTCATCATAATGGATTCAGCTATCATATTGAATCTCACTTATCTTTGTCCCTGTCCACCTACTAAAGTTCTCAAGAGTAAGAATCATGGTTTATCTTTGTGTCTATACATATCCAGAACATTGTGTCCAATAAATTCAGATGTAGAATAAATTACAAATCATTGCCTGTTTCAGGCACAGAGATAGAGGTTGTTGCATATTAATTCAAATCACAATAGAAGTCAGAGGTAATTTAATGCACACACATGAAAACACATTCAGTGTACACTGTTATTTTATTTGCTTTTGGATGACTTTCATCTTCTGCTGCAAAGTCCCAACTTTGACAAAAAAAAAAATATGATTTGAATGTAATTGAGGATATGGAGAACAAGGAAACAACAGCCAAAACAAAAATTTTGAGTGCCAAATAAAACTTGTAGTTATTGTAAGACTTTGTGTATTTTAATGCTTTTATTTCTCCATAAGAATCCTCAGGAGTGTGCAATACTGTTTTTACTTTCATAATGAAAATGATACTTATTAAGAATTAGGATTTGAACCCAAAGCTATTTCTGTTAGAATCAGAGCTTCAATGTTTCTTGATTTGTCATTCTATTCAGCAGAATTTCTCTACATTACAGGAAATTTATGCATCTATATTTCAGAGATGTGTCTTGACTTATATTCATAGCATACTTATGCAGTATTTATATGAAAAAATACTATCACATTTAGGAAAGCTGCCTTTGTATTTAAAAAGAACGCTTTGTGTCAGTGGCAGAGAATGAGATTTTGGCACATGCAAAAAAACTGAAGAGAGGTTTAGCAGCTTATTTTCCTCAATCTTGAAATTCTGACTACTTCAGTAAGATCCCATATCAATTTCTCACTTTGCCTTAATGTGCCTCTTAGAATGCTTTGAAAGATACATGGGGTTTTAAATTGCAACCTTGGTTCTTTTTACCTTCTCATAGTGGAAATAAACCTTAGCAATTTTTCTTTCTCCCTGTATCTCCTTGCTACCTGTGAGCTCTTCTTATCCAAGGCCACTCTGTTCTCACCTGAAGAATAGTGCCTATCATATCTGCAAATGGTTCTGGTGAGGGACAATTCTAAAAGATAGATAGGAACAATCCCCACCAATGACGTGTGTTTTGACACAGTTATAGACATACATGCATACATACTATACATACATACACACATACATAGGATAGACTCTGTGTTATGTGTGTCCATTAGCATCTGGGTGTTAAAATAACCTTAAACTCCAGGATCCAACTGAGTAGAATCTCAACTTTATTATCATTTTAGCAGCATGGCCCTGAGCAAGTGACAGAGAGCAAATAAGGTGGCAGCAAGTAAACTCAGACTTCATAGCTATAGAGTAGGGATAATGTTGCTATGAAGTTATTACAAGGATCTAATAACAATAAAATCCAAGGAAAATGGTGGAAGCTAATAATATTCATTCAATAATAGTAGTTTGTGATCAATTAATGACCAACTGGTACCTATGCATTAGTATCTAGTATTTTCATGTAAAAATTTCATTCACTAAATGTTTATATACAGGAATGGGTATCATTTGCCTTCATGATGACACATTGTAACATTTATGCAAGCAGGGTAATAATTTCCTTTGCTTTGCAAAATCATTGCTGTAAGCTGAAAATTTCACAGTGGCACTATATGGCCATTGTAAAGGAACTTGCTTTTTAAACCTTTCTCTTAGCAATTCACTCTTCTTTCCAATTTCCTTTGATTTACACACTTGTCCACCATGATGGTAAGACCTGCCAATAGGTGGGCAGAGGTGGGGCAGGCATCGATCTCCATGACATGTCATTAGCCATCTTCTTTCACTTAATACAATCTGACAAGTCTTGGCTAGTTCAATTTTCCCACCAAAGACACTGTGTTTAATAGAATTAGGACTCCCTCTGTTCTTATGTCATGCTTTATGCTGAGACACACTCCATACTGTCTCTTCTTAACTCTCTTTATTTTAGGTCATATCAACTAATTCTTAGTAGTTATTTAGTTTGGTTTAGTTTTTTGAACACTTATACAGTATGAAAAGCAAAACATTTCTACCAGCCTGGGTGGAATTTGCCAGACATTTTTGTGCAAAGTTTTGAATGACAGCTCAACTGTTTTGTAGAATTGTCTGGTACCCCATTGATTTAGAGTTTCATTGTTGTTGTTTGCAACAGAATCTGGATTCATATTTTAAAGCATATCATTCTAGTTTTTCTAATAGGAAATAATTTGTCTTTATTTAGAGACTTCCATTTCTTTCTAAATCAGGGTATAGTAAGGATAAGAAAGCTGTAGTGATCCAGGACATGATGATCCCTCCAGTAGAAAATATATGCAACTCTTTCTTTCCAGGTGATCAGTTTCCTTTCGCTTACTAAGATGAAGCTTCTGTCATATAATTAAACATCCCTTTGAAAACAGACACCAACACTTCTGTAATCAGCAGCTCTGCCCTTCTTCAGGGTGTCAGCATGGAAAGATTTTGAGCACCAGAAAAGTAAGATTTGATTGAAAATATGTTCTGTTGATAACAAAACACAGTGCAAGTCATAGAGCTAGTATGCATTTAATCGATGTTAGCATTTTGTCTCCCTTTGTTTTTCTTCTTCCCAGCTTTTTTTTTCCTAAGTGATATGAGCACTGAATTTTTTCACTTGCTGTCTACAACAAAGATCTAAGATAGTAGCTGTTATCATTCTATACTTGAGGGAAAAAGGCTACCCCCCCCCCTAAAAAAATACAGAAGAATAACTTAGCAAATTTATATGACTATGAATTATTTTGACTATGAATTATTTTATTTCCTTCCCATGTGGCCTCAGGATATTGAATGAAATTGTTAGAATTTGATTCACCTTTTTCAATTACCTTTTATTAGCATTACCTGAAAGGTCTCATTTGCAAAATAACAATGAGGAAGGTAATAACAACAAAAACAAGACAAACGCAACCCCCTGCTGGTGATGAACTTATAATGATAGCAAGAAAGATCAATGACTGGGCATTTACACAATTGTAATGTAGATAACAATTTGCATACATTCCTGCCTTTGGTCTATGTATTTGTGTAAAGGACACACACATACTTGCGAAACCTGTTTTCCTTGGCTGTTCATTGAATAAATGAAAATGAAAACATTTTGAACAGCAGAGATACTTTATCTCACAAATTCCCCTTGATCTCTATAAGTGTTTACACTGTACTATTTGGGATGTATTAAACACATCATTGTTGGGTGGCCCTGGTTTTACTTATTCCTGGAAGTGGGTTGCCTTCCCCCTGTGGAAATCTCCCCTGTCTGCCAAGGTCTATGTGAAGTTTTCTTGAATGGTGCTGTAGTTTCAATCTACAGTATCCCCCAAAAGGCTCCTATGTTAAAGGCTTAATCGTCTACCTATGGCTCTGCTGGAAGGCAAGGGAACCTTTTGGAGGTTAGGCTTAGTGGAAAAAAGTTATGACATTGAGGTGTGCTCTTGAAGGAGATGTTAGGACCTAAACCTCTTCCTGTCTCTCTCTTTGCTTCCTGGGTACCCTTAAGATGAGCAAGCCTCCCCTGTCATGTGTGACAACTGTGAGGCATCGGCTGCCACTGGCCCAAAGCAACAGGACTAAGTGGCCATGAACTGAATCCTCTGAAACTGTGAGCCAAAACAAGCTCTTCTTCCTTGTAAGTTGTTTTATCTCAGGAATTCTGTCAGAGTGATGCAAAGCTACCTAATCCAAATGGTCTATTTGTTTGTTACTATGGTGTAGCAAATGATTACAAATACTGGCTTAGAAAAGCACAAATTTATTATCTGAGATTTCTACAGGTAAGAAGCCTCACTGGGCTAAATCCCAGTCATTGGCAGGGCTGCACAACTTCTGGAGACTCTAAGGGAAAATCCATTCCCTTGCCTTTTTCACTTTCTAGAAGCCACATGCATCTTTGGCTATTATTACCTTTTCCTCCCTGCTTAAAGAAAGCAGGGTGATATTAACTATCTCTCTGACTCTGACCTTCTCAGAAAGATCTAATCTTAGATAATCTTCTCATTTCGATATCCTAAATTTATTTACATCTACAAGGTCTCTTTTGCCGTGTAAGGAAATATACTCATAGCTCTTGGGGATTAGGACATGGACATCTTTGGAGGACCCTACTCTATATATTACAGATGGAAACCAGCCTCTCCAGTTGTATTTACATGTGTGCTCAAACCACTTTTATATTTTATAATCAATCTAAATTTATGCATATTGATTTTTTGTAGTCCCTAAAATTTAGAATGCCAGAGAAGGGTGAAATCTTAGTTCTCCAATTATAGTTTGAGATGTTTGAGGGGATTACCACCTCTCAATCACCTGGTGATTCTTGCAGCACATAGCATAGGTTCTATTCTTTAATTTGAACTTAAAGTTTTTGAGAGAGAATGCCAACATATGAGTCAGGCAGGGCAACAAGAACAACAGATAATGGACTTACTTTGTTAAGTGATATTTGTTGCCAAATATGATAAGACTGGTAGGAACAGGAGCCCAACTTGAGTGCTCTCACCAATATAAGCCTGGTGAGGGTTCTCACCAAATGAGCCTGTGGAGGTTGGGATGTCTTGTGGGATGGAAAGATGCAATCAGATTTTAAGAAGCAAATGCCTATAGTGGCTATTGAGAAAAAAATAAAACTAAAAAAGAAGTAATTTAAATATCTTATCTGTAATCCTGATTGCTTTCTAAGATTGCTCTTGGGATCATAGAGCTAGTACTGAGTATCTTCTGCCTAATGTAAAAGGATGTAAGCTGCCTTTAGACTATAGTTGAAACAATTGGCAGTAACAAACTCATTAGATGCCTATCTTTACAATTAAAGGCAGGATTAGTTGTTAAGATAATAATGTCCATGTTCTCAATTTTGAGAGGTATAGAGAGCTGTATTCAGGAACTTTGAGGAAGGACTGGAGCAGAGAATATCATAAACAGTTTCTTCAAAATAAGAAAAAAAAGTAAAGTTGAATTTCTCCATCAATTATGACTGTCACTATCCCTTTAATTTATGAACATTTCATGGTAAAAAACAAATCTCTTATATTTGAAATAAAAAGTCATAAATCAGGAAAAAAATAAAAGAAGTTGCTGAATGATGAAATATACTCTGTTTGAGAAAATAAGAACAAAACGTTTTAGATTCCAAGCATTGCACCATTTGTTTCAAGGCTAACCCCCATATCCTCACTAAGAGACGTTCACTATATTTTAGTTTTAAAATAGTTAGGCAAAATGGGTTAAATTACATGAAAAATACAAAAGAACAAATGCAAGTCTATAAATATGGATTTAAGTATTAACAACTTATTAAGATGGCTAATTTTGAAATGAATGCAATGAGTTGTTACACTAGCTATCACAGAATGTCCATCATGTTCAAAACATGTAGGTTATGTTTTCTGATGCTGTATTAACTTTTAAGTGGTCACTGTGTTTTCCTGGGAAGCATACTCAATTATAAATTAAGTAAGTTATTCATGGCCAAATAATTAGAAAATTAGAAAAACCATCAAATTATGAAAAAATGATATTTTAAGACACTTTAATATAAATGATATGAATTTGAACACCTGAAAATCAAAGTGTCTGCCTAGAGCTTTGAAAGATTGAAAATAAACACTGCATCCTTTCTATTAAATGTATTTTATAGTCATTTGAATTTAAAAGAATGATAACTGGCCATTTAATGAGCTGAGATTTAATAATTAATATAACTTAGTGTGAAATTCTGTTGCCATGCAGTAGGTTTCTGGACAGAGAAGAATAATGTGTGACACAGAGTTACATAACTTTTGGTAGAAAAAAGTGTGATTGTTAATTTTATACAATAACTTGGCTAGGCTCTTGTGCCCAGATGTTTGGTTCAACATGTTTTTGAGTATTTCTGCAACAATGTATTTTGAAAGAAATTAACATTTAAATGGGTAGACTTCCAGGGAAGTTCATTGCCTTCCATAATATGGGTGGGTCTCAATCCAATCAGCTGAAAGCCTGAATACAACATAAGACTGATCTCCCCCGAGTAAGAGGGAATTCTGACTACAGAAATCCTCTGGACTTGAACTGCAGATTTTGATATTGCCAGTCTCTATAATTACATAGCAATTTCTTAAAATAAATTATCTCTCTCTTCTGTGTGAATGCATGTGTGCACATGTGTGTATATATACATTCTTATTTGTTCTGTTTTTCAGAAGAATATTCACTAACACAAAGGGGAAAAGGAGTGATTTACATTCCAGAAATAATCTGGACGGAAGAGAAAGCAATAGATCACAGACAAGGCATAATAAATATCAAGAGTACATCATGAAGGTGAGAAGCGACCTGCTTGGGTGAGCTGAGGAAGCTAACATCTCCTGACAGCTCAGAATTGTGCTACTTGCTTCAAAATTTAGACTTTTTAGCCTCTCTAAGATATTTTATTATCATCTTCCATTTTTGAATATTGATAGTGAGACCTGAAAAATCTCAGCATTGTTAATAAATTCATGCATCAGACTTTCTTTAGTTTTGTTTTTCAGTCTGCCTTGCACTCCAGGCCTAATTTGATTATTCACCTCCTACTCAACCTCTGCCCCTGATACCACCACTATCAATTAACCAGATATTTGGGTATCAATTTCATATACCATGGACAAACTGTTACAAAAGCTCAAAGTACATTATTAATCTGATTCACAATTAATGGCCCCCAGTGGAGTTGTACACCATCACTATTTCATGTATGGTAATTCATATGAAGTATCATAATAAAAGTGTATATAATATCCAGTTACAGTCCACATGTAATTCTAAATCATTAGACCTATAGCTGGAGTCTGTTACTGGAAATTAACATTCTAGGGGTATTTCATATCTATAGTCATCATGCTAGGCTCTAGCAGTGGAGAGATATCTTCTCCAATGACTCCTCTGTGACTGAATTTTATTGCCTCAATGATTCTGTTGCTAGTTGTAACCCAATATGTATGTTAGTATACCTTAAGGAATAAGTTGTCGTCCGATTTATTAGTTGGAGTATCTTACATCCTTCAATGGAAGGGAAAATTTTATATTGACATATCCCGAGTTTTTATTGAAGTTATATTAGTCCTATCTATCAGAGATATGCTAGAAAATCTATAACTTCCACCAAAATATTGCCCATGTGAGCAATTCAGTTTATGAAGTGCAATCTTCTAAGGCAAGCTTAGGGCCTCGTGATTCATTTTTCAACCCATGTGATGTTTAATGATTTTGTCAAAATAAAAACTAATACACAGTTCTATGTCCATCATCAAATTATGCCATTCAATTTATAGCTTAAGCTATGAAAAAAGACACCGAGATATGGAGGTCTAAGGAGTGGGAAATAACTTCAGTTCATGCAATTCTCTTTCCTCTTTTGACACAGATATTTGTAGTGAATAAGAAGTTATTTGGCTTATTATTACACTGGGAATTTGTTACCAGAGAGTAATGGCTTTGTTTCATTATGTCAAACATGCAGATATCTATCTAGGGTATACTGTTGGGACAGAAAAATGATTATTTAAAAAAAAAATGAAACTACATAAAGCAAAAGGGAAAAGGGTTGAAAGGTCTTTATCACCTTTTCTAAACCAATCATAAATCCCATTTTCTAAACTACTAAATGATAATTCCCAATTACATTCATTTTCCTTAACTATTATAGATAATCAAAGAGGACTCATGTGGGGTGTGTGTGTATGTGTGTGTGTGTGTGCATGTAATTGGTGTGAACACATGCACACATGAACTTTTTGAAAAGGTTAATTAAATTCAAAGGATGTTTTCTTGGTGTTTTTACACATTATTTTCTTGAGAATTATATATTGTTAAATAAGGTCAAGAGGGGTAAAAGCATTGTAATAACAAAAAGAAAAAGAATGTGATTTTTGGAGGATATGATTTATGAAAATGAAATTTACATTGGTTGTCTAAATAGGAGTATTCATAAAAAACAGCTTTTGTGATAAGTCTAGTTGTTTCCATAGTTCAAAATAGATGAAAATCACCCCAACTTTTCACGTAGGATTACTTTCTGAGATTTCTATATTTCCTATCCCAAGAGTTCAAGCCATCTAAGAATTGCCAATAATACTTCCAAGATCCTTTTACATTAGTCTCTGTGTACTGCCTTGAGACATTCAGGGACTTAGACTGTATAATATCTCCCTATACGCATTAAACCCAATTCACTTAAAGGGCACTAGCCCCTATGTTAAGATGGCTCGTGATCAGGCAAGGAGACATTTTTACTTCAATATTCTGAGAAAGCAAATAAAACTCCCAAAATTTTAGAGACTAACACAGAACCACAAATCTGATTAGTAAAGAGCTCAGATTCATATTCAGGCTTGCCAAATTAAAAGGCCTATGTACTCTACATAATATCACGCAGACCCCAGAAGTTCAAGAATGCCAAATTTAATGGGGTAAAGCCACAGATACATGTCAGATTTAGAATTTATCACCAGAGTGTTCAGCACAGAATCAATCCTCCTCTGCATGCAGGACCCTACTATTAATCACTTTGCATTTTTCTTACACACAGCACATGACTTGCAAAGTCAGGCTCACCTGGGAATGAAATTTACATTTTAAATGATGGCTCTATTCCAGGATTGTATAGGGCAGATTCACTTCAACTGCTTCCCCTAACCAAATCATGTTATTACCCATAACTAGTCCGAGTTGATCTGGAGGAAGCCGACAGGTACTGAAAATAGAATCTTGGGATTTTGTCATCAGCAGTGTGACTACAGAGGATTGAAATGTTGGGGACTCTGGGAGATAAAAGCTGCCACACAAATAAATTAATGGGTCAAAAGTTCTCATAAGAGGAGACATGAAGGATTAAAAAGTCATCAGTTCAAGTCAAATACTAGAACACAGGGCATGGAGCGAAAGCATGGCCATACAGGCAGAAAACAACATAGGAGGGGGTTAATGTGAAAGGGGAAAGCTACAGAGAATAAGTCAGAGCAAAAATTACTTTCTCTACTAGACGTCCCATCTAAAGCGTTCAGTTCAATGAATATCAACAACACACTGTTAAAATATATAGAATATTTCACAGGGACATACGAGTAATACTCAAAAAATTTTTAGGTGGCAAACCAACAAGGGGAAAAAATGTCATTGAATTGCTGAGAAAGTTACTTCCTTTTCCACTCTTCTTTGTGTATTCTAATTACATTCATAAATAAGTCTGGGTTTTAAAGTAATAATGTATTTAACACTTGTTTAGCACTTGTTCATTTCTCCTGTGCAGGGATGTAAGGTTTCCATTTAAGATACATTTATTTACATTCAAAGGAAATAAACTTGCTGAAACTTGATACAGATGTGGTGAAAATCATGATGGTATGATAAATGTATTGAGATTGAGAAAGAGTGCACATCTATGGAAAGGGAGAGGGGAGTGGAGCACCTGAGTCATGCTCTCAAATTTTGAACTAGTCTCTCATTGTTTCTGAGATTTGAGCTTTGAGTGAGGAACTGATACTGGAGAGTCAAACACAGGCCCAATGAGGCAAGAAAGAACAGATTTGCATTCAGGATTCCTGAACCTTCACTGCACAGTGAACCCTGGATATAGAGGCGAACGGAGCTTATTTCTTGACTATCTCTCTCCCAGGACATTTGCTTTTGTTTGCTTAGTCCTTGATCACAGTAAGAAACTTTGGTAGACAGTTCTAACTATTGCAGACAAATCATTCCTATTAGGCACAGACCATTTCTGTATACCATGAGGCCAGTCACGGGAACTCTAATCTCCCTTCCCATAGTAGATGCCAGAAGTATGTCTATCCCATTACTTCTCCACTTGAATATGCAGTGTTCCTTCCATCATTCTTCAGTTTTCCTCAGTTCTTCATAATTGAAAGAATTCTAGTTTGTCCATATTTTTTAAGCATGCTAGCCAGAACTGAGTTTACTCCTTTGGATTTATTAATAATATTTTAGAATTCAGAAATAGGTACTATCGATTGAAAGCTCTACTTTTGTTTTGACCCAAGATCACACTAGTTTTATGTGTTTTATTGATCATTCTAAATGAGATTATTGCTATGTTTTTAATAAAAATACTGCACATATTTTAAGTAACCATTTCTTGTAGTCTTATATGGTATATAATTTGAATTAAAAAAAAATCCTTCAAGAAACACACATTCTTATCAATGTTCTCTAAATTGCTCAAGTAATATAAATAAGAGTATCAAAGAAAGGCACCACATGGGTAAGAGAATAAGAGAATATTACATTCATTGCCTCTCTGGTTTTTATGAATTTTAACAAAATACCTCTAAGCTAAACAAATTAATAAATAATAAAATATGAAAAACTTCATTCAGCCTAGAGACTGCGTAGATTGTTTTAATTACTGAGTTATTTTTTAAAAATCTTCCCCAATTTCTTCCTCTCCTAATATACCACAATCACTCACATGTATGTGATGAGACCATTTTATTACTGGCAGGAGAGAGGAAGCTAAATATATGCATATAAAGTACTTATCTATACTGCATATATATACATATATATATACATATATATATATATATATATATATATTTTTTTTTTTTTTTTTTTTTTTTTTTTTTTTTTTTTGTGGTACTGGGGATTGAACTCAAGGGCATTCTACCTCCAAGCTATACCCCTAGCCATATTTTTTATTCTTTATTTTAAAACAGGGTCTCAGGAAGTTGTGGTAGGTAGCTGAGGCTGGCCACAAACCCGGATCCTCTGGTCTCAGCCTCCCAAATGCTGGGATTATAAGTGTGTGCCACCATGCCCGGCTTATACTGCATATATTTTTGCCATGATACATTGTTAGAAATAAATTTTCATAGCTGAGTATAGTGGCGAAAGCTTGTATTCCCAGTACTTGGGTGGAGGTGTAGCTAGGAGGTAGAGTGCCCTTGGGTTCAATCCCCAGGACTGCACAAAAAAAAAAGAAAGAAAAAAGAAAAGAAAAGCTACTCCTATGACAGAAAAGATACAATTGTATTCTCACATATATAGTTCTCTAATACTATAGAGAGTATTATATAATACCAAATAGAAAGCTGCATATCAGTTTCTTGACTAAACAAAGTATAGAACTCTAATTTTCTTTCCTTTTTTTTTTTTTTTTTTCTGTACTGGGAATTGAACCCAGGGACATTCTACCTCTGAGCTACACTCTCATCCCTTTGTATTTTTTATTTTCAAATAGGGTCTCACTAAGTTGCTGAGGGCCTCAGTAAGTTGTTGAGGCTGGCTTTAAACTTAGTATCCTCCTGTCTCAGCCTCCCAAGTACTAGGATTTCAGGCATGGGCCACCACACCCAATAATTTCCTACCAAAGAAAGAAAGATGATTCTCCACTTTCTCCATCAACACCTTTATCTATAAAGGGTTGTAACTAAGTAATAGTTCTGGCCTGCAGTGCTCAATCAGTACCGATTGCAGAGGAGAGGAAGTCCATTACATAGATGGGAAATATTCAAATCCGTTCTGCCTCAGTGAATTCTCTGACCAAGATTAGTCCAATGCTCCCTGAACATTAATTTGCAAACAAGTTATCTGAAAGATCTTGTTAAAATCCAGATGATGCTTCCCTGGCTCCAGGGTGAGGTCTGAAAGCTGGCATTTCTAACAATCTCTTTGGAGAAGCCAGCCACTGGTTTGCAGACCCTGCTTGATTATTCAGGGTTTAACAGAAAACCAGTGGATTGGAAGTTCTCAATATTTTTTCCCAGTCTCTTTTAATATTAGATTGCCATATAGTTTATTTACTTAATAAATATGTATTGAGCATCTGCAATATTTCAGGCACTATGTTACTTGTGGGGCATTCCCTAAAGACTCCCCCCCTACCCTGCATGCTATTTGGGTTCAGAAAAGCAGGTTTGTTATTCAAAAATTCTTTGCAATGAGGCAAACATTTCTAACACAACTTTGACACTGAGTTAAGAACAAGGATTTGAGAAATTATAAAGACTTAGTCAGGCACTGTGGAGCACACCTGTAATCCTATTACTTGGAAGTCTGAGATAGGAGGATCGTAGGTTTGAGGCTAGTACAAGGTAACTTAGCAAGACCCTGCTTCAAATTAAAAAAATAGAAAGTATTGGAGGTATAGTTGAGTGGTAGAATGCTCCTTGGCTCACACACACACACACACACACACACACACACACACACACACACACACGAGATTAGATAGCCAGATAGCCAGGCATGGTGGCACACACCTGTAATCTCAGTATTTGAGAAGCTGAGACAGGAAGATCTAAGGTTCAGGACCAGCCTCAGAAACTCAGCAAGTACCTGTTTAAAAATTAGAAAGAGAAAATGGGCTGAGATTGTAGCTCAGGGATAGAATACTATTGGACCCAATTGCTAGTGCCACCAAAAATAAATAAGTAAATACAAAAATGAATTAGAAAGACTTGGTTTCAAAAGCTAACTCTTGCCACTTAATAGCCTGATACCCTGGATAGATTAAACTATGAGCCTCTATTTTCTCATCTAAGAAGAATTCAAAGGTGTGCTTCTAAAGTATTCAAACAGCACCCAGCCTGAGTATTATTTTTTAAAATATAAATCGTCATTATCCTTAGCCCAGTTCTATCAGTCACTGAGCTCTAAAGTTACACCGTGCCTGTGAACACAGACATATTTAAGAGGCAATTCATGAGGACCTGAGACAGAGGGAGTCCAATGAATAACAAGCTAAAAAATCCTAAAAGCAGGTATTTAGAGGCATTTTCTTCTCTGTTCCAAGAATCTTTGTATGCATCAAAATTTGGTTTTCCATAATGACAAAAATATCTAACGTTGGAATGGATCCACTTTTACAGAAAAATCTACATTCTATACAAGTAGTGATACGAGACACAACAAGTGACTAAGCAGGATTCCAAATCATCTAAGCAAATTTCCCAATGGCTTCAGGGCCCCAGAGGCCTGCTTATGCTATAGGTGAGATGCTGTGGGAGAATAAGACTCAGAATATAAGGGATGGCCCCATGAGCATAAAGGGTAAGACAGAAAAGAGGGAAGGACCCAGTTACTGGAACTAGAGTTGAATGAAATTTGGACATCAGGTTTTAACAATGGTCTTGCTGCTGACTTGCTAGCTCACCAACTGGGGGAATCCTAAAATATCTTCCTGCCTTGGACCCAGGATCTGAGGAAAAAGCATTTAAGGGGAGGAAAGTGAGAATCACTTTTGGATGAAATGAACACTGAAAGAAATCTATCTCAAGCTGCAGTGCTCAGTTATACAAGTTAAGCTTTCTAATAAAGAAGCAACTTTTCTGTGTTGTATTATGTATTTACAAAAAATGCATTCATTTCAAGGGTTATGAAAATGTACAGCAGAATATAGGAATACATGGGTTGAGACAAAACAGGGAAGAAAAAACAAATAAAGGGTATTATTCCAAAAAATTATCTATTTATCATTTCATAGGGTAGTTATAAATCATAGCCTAGATATCCAAACTCTGAGAATTTGATATAATTCTGAAAAAAATTTTCACTTTCTCACAATGTTATTTTGTCAGTATCCTACTTTTCCTTATAAATCTGGGTCTAATCTATATATATAGACACATGGTTCCTGTGAGATCACAGGAAGGAAGAATTAAGAATTTACTCTGATTTGATGTAAATCTACCAGTCCTGGATATCAGGGGAAGATGACATAAGAAGAAATAAACAAAGGACAGATATAAAAACTTTAGGAAAAAAATTTAAAATGAACAAGCTGCAAACCAAAACTAATTTGGACTAAGCTCTTGAGGACAGAAGCAACGCAAATGGAAGCCATATTAGACCTGAGAAAGGTACTTACCTGGAGAGAGCCTTTATAGTTTGAAGCCTGCTTTCAGAGAACTAAAATCCTTTAATGAGGAGCTGGACTGACTAAAGATCAAGCAAGAAGGCCAAGCATTATTGGCAGCGGCAATTAGAGGTCCATAAACTACACTAAGAAAAACTTGAATCCATAAGGGGGATGAACTTCGGCTCTTGTCCTCATCTGCCTTTCTGATCTTACAGTGGAATTCAGCATCAGAAGGAGTTTAAGGACCTGTGACTACCTGGTAAAATGTCAGCACGCTTGGCAACTTGATCCATTTGAAGGGCATTTCTCCCCCGGCTCATTAATCTTACCACAACAATATCTGTGTACACTGGCATTTTGGAAACTTCCTCATTACCTCTTTCTGATAATCATCTGCAACAAATTACTGTTTCCTGGGGAGACTTGATCCTGCCTTTTCTTGTAAGCACTCATGAATATATCAACATTAAACGCGTGGATAAGGTGACCTTGCATTTTTTTAAAAATTCTTAAAATGTCATATCCTTAGTTGAAAATATCTGATAGGCCATTTTACTTCCTTCCTCCATCTTCCATATAGTAAACCTTGTTCATCTTTCTTTATATTTGTCTTCTCTCATGGTTTTACCTGGGCTCAATCCAAATTAAAGTGGAGAGAGAGATACTTCGTAATAAATTGAGATCTGGGGAAGATGTGTGAATTGAGTAAATGAGACCCACCAAAGACATGTAAATTGATTAATATAATGTACTTCAATGCATTGCATAAGAAGGGGCTCTCTTTTCTTCTGCAGTGTTTACAGTCTACATTTTTAAAGAAACAACAAAGAAAAATGTCATCTTTCTCATAAAAGAAAGGGATAATCTCCAGACTGACATGCAATTACATTAATATATCAACATCTGTGTATTATTTCTTATATCGCCTACTTTTCAAAGTTAGACTACTGAATAGGCAGATTCTGCCTTTGCAGGAAAAAGAAAGTGGCTAAATATTCATTAGACTCTATTCTCATCAATTACGAGACCAGAATATCAACACTGGTAGCAATATGTGCCACCAGGAATTTAGTTTTGATTGATTGGACAAAACTTTTCCTATCTCCTCTCCATTTTTAAAGATGGAAATAGACCTAAGTATTATCTAATTATTTAAATACCTAATTCTCATATACTTAATGGACATAATTCTGTTTTATCAATTTAAAATATATAGTAATAATATTTTCTATAAAAGTGGAGAATATCAGTAACTTATATTTTGTTTATATTTGCTTTAGAGCTAACACCACTTTTGCTTCTATTTTCTACTGTATCCTCTCTTAAGTGGAAGCAAATGATTTAACTCCATTGTGCACATAAGGGAAATGAGCTGCCGGTGTTCAAATAGCTATTCTGTAAGGAAACTGAAGTTGACAAACATGACCTGTCCAGTGGGTTGAATTGTCTTGTACATTGTCTCAGTCATTCTTCAAGAAAATATTATGATGTAGGAATATGAAAATAACTATTCTGTAGAAGAAAAACAAAAATTTAAATACAACTAAAACATTAGTTGATTCAAGTAACAACACTCAACAGGAGAATTAACTTGTTCTCATGCCAAAATGTTAGTATTTTTTCCTATATCATAGAGAAGAGATAAGTATGTTCCTTTACAATGGATTGGAAAAGAAACCCCAAGGCAGTAGAAGATAGTAAGAGCTCCAGCACTGGAATCAGATTTCCATAGAGAAAATGCCAGTTCTACCAATGTTACAGTTTGATTTAGAATCTCCCCTGAGAGCTCACAGAAACAAGGCAGCCATGTTGGAGGTAGGGCTTAGTTGATGAGGAAGGGCCCCTAGGGCTGTGGTTTTGGGATTATGTATGGTTCGTCCTCCTGTTCTGTCTCTTGCTTCATACCTTCATGATATGAGAGCAGAGCCCTTACACTCTCCCTCTCTCTGCTTCCCATTGGCATGCCCTGTGTTCTGCCAATGAACCCAGCCTTACATGGATTGAACCTCTGAAATCTCCAGAAATGTGAGCAAATAAATCTTCCTTCCTCTAAGTTGTGAGGTCAGTTGTTTTGGATTATAGCGATAAGAATGCCAACCGAATCTTGGTTTGAACTTGAGGCAGTTACTACACTTATTTATGTTTGAGTATTTTTGCCTGTACAAGGGAATGAAAGATAGATATCATCACAGGAACACTATAAACACCAATGAATTATAGCATGCAAACAATTGATACTAGTATATAGTATGCAGTCAATTAAAACTTAATCTGAGAGCTATGATAATAATAATTATTACTATTTTCTCTCCAGCATCTAGTACAATTTAGGATCCATATCAGCACTTTGATTAGATACCTCTGCTCTGAGGGGCAACTTCCCAAACATGTATTTTCCCACTGACTTAGAGAGAAGGTCGACATAACCTAATAATGTCTGCTGAGAAGAGTTTGTTTAGGAAGAAAACATATGTTTACAATCATAGGAAGGAAGCTCCCCTGCAGGGCTCTTTATCACAAATTCCCCAGCACTGTAGTTAGATGGTCCCATTGTTAAAAAAAAAATTACAAAGCAAAACATTTTAACCACAATTAGCCAAAGCCATATTTTTCCCTTCACAATTCCCCTGGTATTTCAGTTCCCACTTGGATTAATTGGAGCTGAGGTCTTTGCTGGAAAATTATTGGATCTGGCTAAAGAAAAACTACCAATACTATGTGGATTTAGGAGGATATATTTATATTTCTCAGGTGTGTGGTTATTATTTATGGAAGAATGACTCCCAAATAATGCCAATCTCCCCCATAGTAGCATACAGATTGGTAGCATCACAGTGCAAACATGTCCTGTGGCCCCCAGTACCAGAAATTATGTGATGGAGGAGAAAAAGATCTGAAACTTAAAGCTTGTCTGTGAAATGGTTTTCTAGTCACACACAGGCAAATTTTTAAAGAAAAGATTTAGTTTTCATTGAGGCCTGGTCAAATCACAGTCTTTAATCGCATTGAGAACAGACTTGGTAATTCAAGAAAAATAAATTGAACAGATTCAAACTTGTTGGGTGAAAGACTGAAATTTACTTTTTATTCATTATATAAGAAATGATAATTCAAAATGTCATAAGATTATGCAGTCAAATAATTTAAGGAACAAAAGGTACCATGGAAATCTTTTAAAAAATTAATTAAAAATATACTATTCAATTGGATTTTGTGATATTTGAAATCTTTTTAATGTACAATCTGTTATGATTTCTTTATCTATTTTAAATAAATGCTTTCTCTAAAGCAAATTTGTGTTCATAATTTTGTACTTGTTATCTTAAAGAAGGCTTTGCTCATATTGTAGGATTTAAGACCTACACAACATGAATACCCCCTTCTACAATATCTCCCAAATATATAAAAATTGGAGATTCTTTCAAGCTTTTGAGAATGAGTGTAAACTCAAGCAATTTGGCTTGAATTTAAAATGCAGAGATGGTAAACATAAGGAGAAAGATGACATCATGTTACATGTGCAGTTGGATTTTTATTTTCTTTTATGGGGTCTTTGAGCAATTTTACCATAGGCTAGATTGCACAGCCAGAGAATGAATATCCTCTTGACTTGACAGAACCACCAGGAGGGCTCTTTGGAAGAAAGGAACTGCATGGAAAACACACACTGACCTGAAAAGGCATCACAAGAATTCAAAAAAGGATGGAAAGAAAAGCCATAAAGAGACTCTGAGCAATAGAGACTAGAGATGTTTTTACTGCTTAAAAATAACGTTCCTTCCTATTAGTCCCCCACTATCTTCATTTGTTTCTGATCACATCTTTTTTTACATCTGTAATTCCAAATTCATGCAGCAAATGTACTTTATGTGGCAACAATGTGCCAGGATCTAGGATATAATAATTCTGAGCAAAACTGTGGGCCCCATACACGTGGAACATATAGCTAGTGTGACAGAAGACCACAGGCATGCACAAATCACACAGACATAATTCACAACTCAGGTAGTGGTATAATGGCAGGATATGTAAGCCCATGTGGCCTAGTCAGAGATGTCCTTACAGGTCTCCTTGAATCTGTAATATTTTCATTAATTTCTGGTGTCAGTGTATGAGTTATCAAAGGGATAGAAGTTAGGAGTGGATATGGGATGAATAGTAAGGAAGAATATTTCAATCAGAGAAAAAGTATGTGAGGCAAATGTATAAAGTTTGAGAGAGAATTAGAGAATCAGCCATGCCCCTAAAAATATAATTAATTTTATATTGCAAGAAAAGTCATAGAAAACATATTGTGTCAAGTGGAATAATAACAATAGTATCCTCTCTTTCATTGCCATTACTAAAGCCATGTTCATGACAATCATCTGCTGCCAAATGTGCTAGGCACTATGTTAACTTTTCAGCATGCATTTTCTCATTTAATCCTTGCATGACCCCATATTCATTCTTTCGGCCATCCATTCATTTACCTATTCGTTCATCAGCACATATGTATTAAATGCCTAATTTATAGCAAACACTTGCGATAATGCAATATATGGCATTTGATAAAACAGGTGTACACTCTACTCTAATGGAACATTAACTTGTAATTAAAAATTCCCTTATATATGTTACTTTGTTATTGTGTATACCTCACATGATTCTATGTTCTTAAATTACATGGTTCTTATTTTTTTGGCTTTTCCTTGAAAGGTATATTAATCTGGCTAGGAGAAACAAATGCTAGTTAGAGTTTAGAAGTTTGGAAGAAGGAACAGATATGGATGTGCTGAAATGGTGTTTTTGAACATAGGTGATACTTGTAGGTGAATGCAGACCCTCAGACGGGTTCATGGGCCCTGACCTAAGAAATATATCACACATGTTTTTACTCTAGTCTGCTGAAGTCCTCTAGTACACCAGGTCATAAACTGCCAGTCTATGCACTGGCCAGTGGTGGGATCTTGGGAGTGAGGTCAGTTGTCTCATTTTTCTATAGGCTTGGGACTACAGCCCACAGCAGTTGTTCAATCATAAAGTCTTTAATCTGCACACAGAGAAACACTTAATGCCCAGATCATCGGGGATAGGCAAAAGACTTTCTTCTTCTAAGAGGCAGACTCTGGTCAGTCACCTTCCTAAGACACTTTTTTGCTACAAACCTAGACTAGGAAAAGCCCCAGCTCAAAATGCACCAGGCCAGGTGTAGCCAACTATGGCCTTTGGTGCCCATGATTCTGCCAGTGGGTAGGATGGCAATTGCTATGTGTGGAAGAAAGGAGGGGAGTCTGGGTGAGCCAAAGAAATCGGAAGACAAGGAACCTAGCCCTGGGCTATGATGGGAGGTTATATCATATATGAGCAAACGTTCCAAGTCCAAGGCACACACACCATCATTTCCTTGGATTTCATCTACAACACACCAATTCAAACATAAAATTATTAAGAATTCCAGGAAAGCAACTGAAGAACATTGGATTCCAAACAGAAGACCCTTCTAAGTCTGGGGCCCTATGACACCACACAGGTCACACATCCAGGAAGCCAGTTCCGAGTGAGGGATATAGTATTTATGTATACAGTAAGAAGGTAGCTCTGAGAAGGTGAGGACTGAGGAAGAAGAAATATGTAACCATGGAGGCGGAAGCATCAATTATTATCATTATAACCCCCATCCCATTTTAATAGAGAAGTAGATGAATCTGTGACAAAAATCCAAGTTAGTCTGACCCCAAAGTCTCTGGTTTTAGCCATTATTCTATTTGCTTCTGCTCAGGAAAGTCCTGCTAGGCATTGTTTAATAAAAGATAGCTTTCTGAAAAGAAGCTAGCTATGCATAAGATTATGAGGAAATTTATCAAAAGCTGAAGTATTATTATGCACTGGAAACAAGCAAAACAACAAAATCTGAACACCAATAAAACCATATAAGTATGTTGCATTTTGGCTGAAACTCTGTCTTTGACTTCTAGGCATCAACACAATAATGATCAACACCACTAGACATGGCTTTAAGAAACGCATTCTGTACAGGTGTCTGATTTTGTCTTAGCCTGTATCCTCCATTTTTTCTTTTCATCCTAGCACTATAAGGCTGCACAATTAATAATATTTGTAGTTGCCTAACAGTACTAATTCAATTTATGCTTTTGAATATTCACACATTAGATTCCTTATCTATTCAATATCCTTCTCCCATTTTGTATACCTAAAACACACCAAGGGTATATTCAAAATCTGACTTAATAGTTACCTTCTCAGGAAATAGACTGCCTACTCCCAGGTCACATTATGTTCCTCTTATTCTATGCTGTTGATTAACTAATTTTTTTAGTTTGTTGCCCCCATCGTCTCTATTTTTTCATACCTCTCTTTCCCATTAAAATAAAACTTCTTTTGTGCATGGACTGCATAATCTTTGTGTTTACAGAGTTAAGACTGTGCTTAATCTATAGTATGTATCAGTTAATGCTTACTGACTTGTACTCTACCAATAAGATATTGTTCCACACCTATATGTCTCTGCCTGAAGACCAAGATAGCTGACTTTCAGCAAAGTTTTATTTCCATAAAAACTCCATACAAATTCATCAAATAGACTATATTCTTGAGAGCTGAACAGAGAAACAAAGAAATGCCTTTGACTGTAGGCCATTTTGATGTTGGAATTTTCTTGCCACCAACACTTCCAATTAATGTTCAAGGAGAGCCATTTGTTTTGGACACTCATGTCAAAGATATATATTTATATTTTGGTAAAAGAATACATTTGACTCTAGGGAGATGGAAGCAGACAGACAGCAGACAATAGAATAAAGAAGTTTTCTTTTTTCTCTTCCATTTTAACAATGAAATATACATCAAGGATAGTTTTCAAGTAGTTCTGTTTGTATTCCTGTCTAGCTATTATGCCTATTAGGCACTCACAGAAACAAATAAGATAATCTAAAAAAAAGTATTGCAGAGAAGAAGACAAGCTCAAGAATTTAACAAAAAATGAATTATTTAAAATAATATACTTAATTTTACATGGAACACATATACTATGCTACTATATTATGAATATGAATATAAAAATAAAAATGTAAAAATGTATTGCATACACTGTAACCAGTTCCGGGATATTACTTTGCATATAAAATTTCATTTATTTTTCACAATATTTTTTTCTTTTTTTAAAGATTCTTTATTGATACATCATTATTATTATTATTATTATTATTATTATTAACAACTATTATTTTTTGCAGTAGTAGGGATTGAACCTAGGGGCATTCTACCTCTGAGCTATACCCCAGTCCTATTTTTAATTCTATATTTTGAAACAGGGTCTCATTAAATTGGGTATCTACCCAAAAGAATGGAAACCAAACTATCAGACCAATGCATATATATCTGTGTTTACAGCTGGACAATTCACAATTGCCAAACTATAGAACCAGCCAAGATGTCCATCAACAGATGAATGGATTACAAAACTATGGGATATGTACACAATGGAATTTTACTCAGCTATAAAGAAGAACAAAATCATGTTATTTGCAGGGAAATGGATGGAACTGGAAAGCATGTTAAATGAGATTAGTCAGTCACAAAATATAAAAAATTGTATGCTCTCCCTAATATGTGGAAGCTAGGGAGAAAATGGGACATAAGAGGGACTCGAGAGGAAGAAGGAGAAACCTTAGGTGAGCAAAGAATTTGACTAAACAGAAGGTGATGGGGGAGGGGGGACACCCTAATGCACATGATGTACTTTCATGAACATATCAATCACTAAACTGAACTTGAGAAGGGGGGAGGGCGAGGGAGTGGGGCAGGAATTGGGGAAGGGTTAAATGAGAAATGTGTGCATGTATGCCTTTATCAGCCTGCACCTAACAAAAATGTATGGTTACAGTGCACCAATTAAAATAATAATAATAATAATAATAATAATAATAATAATAATAATAAACTGTGGAGGACTTCACTAAGTAGTTGAGGCTGGCCTTGAACTTCTGATACTCCTGTCTCAGCCTCCCAAATACTGGGATTACAAACGTGTGCCACCACACCCAGCATTTATTGATGCATTATGATTTTACATAATAGAAGAATTTGTTGTTACATACACATTTAGCATAGTTTATTTTTATTTGTATATACTTTTATTGGTGTACTGTAGTCTCATATCATAATGCAGTTCAGATCAATAGTGACATACATGCACATAGCACCTGGTGAGCTTCTCTCCAACTCCTTTCCTACTTCCTCCCGTTCGCCATATTGATATTGATATTGGCATTGGTAATTTCATGTATATACATAAAATAAATAGAAGTGTTGTCTTCATTAATTCTCCCTTCCCACTAACACCACTCTCCCCTAGACCACTGCCCTCACTCCACTGGGTTTTTTCCTCCTTTATCTAAATTCCCTCTTATATCCCAATTACTCCCTCACTTATGAGAGAAAACATATGACCCTTCACTTTCTTCCTTTTTTTTTTTTTTCCTTTGGTGGTACTGGGGATTGAACATAGGGGCATTCTACCTCTGAGCTACACCCCCCAGCCCTATTTTACTTTTTATTTTGAAACAGGATCTCAGTAAGTTGCTGAGGGCCTCACCAATTTGCTGAGACTGGCCATGAACCTGAGATCCTCCTGTCTCAGACTCCCAAGTACTGAGGTTACAAGCGTGGTTTACTACACCTGGCTCAACTCTTAACTCTGTGACTGGATAAACTTAATTAACACAATACTCTCTAAGTCCATCCAATTTCCTGGAAATGACACAATTTTGTTCTTCTTTATTGCTGAGTAGAATTTCATTGTGTGTATTCCATTTTGTAACCCATTCATCTGTTGATGGACACCTAGGTTAGTTCCATAATTTGGCTATTGTGAATTGTGCTGCTTTAAACATGAATATGCACATATTATTATAATATTATGATTTCAGTGCTTAAATACAAAAAAGCTATACATAGTATAATATATGCAAATTGATGAGTTTGGAGGTAATATGCCCCTGTGAAACTCTCACCACTACATATGCCGTAAGCAGATCCGTAACCTAAAAAATCTTCCTCCCACACTCTTCATTACTATTATTTGTGTGTAAGAGAGATTGTCCGCATGAGTATTTGAAATAACAACATTCAATGTAAGTTTTACCTTCGAATAAAATTTTAACTATGCAATATAGTACTATGAACTCCAGGTACTATGTTATAATTTATTCATCTCGAACGAGTGAAACTTTCTACCCACTGAGTAATACCTTCCGTTTCACCCACACATAGCCACTAGTAACCATCATTGTATTCTCCATATCTATGAGATTAGATATTTTAGATCCCTTTAAATGGTATCACATATCATTTGTCCAGTGACTGGGTTATTTTACTTAACATACTGCCCTCCAGATTAATCCATGTTGTCACAAAAGATAGGATTTCCTTCTTTTTTTAAAGCCTAAATAAGATTCCATTGCATATACACATAGTGCATTTTCTTCATCCATTTACACATTGATGGACATGGAGGTTATCTCTCTGTCCTCACTGTTGTGAAGATGCCACAGTGAAGAGAGTTCAGACATCTCTTCAATTTTTTTCATTTCAATTCCTTTGGAAATATATCTAGAAGAATGATTCTTTGGTCCTATGCTAGTTCTATTTTTTAAAAATTTGAGGAAACCTAACACATGTGGGATAAGATATTGTAATTTTGGTTTGCATTTCCCACATCATTAGTGATGTTGAGAAATTTATTTATACCTATTAATTGTATGTTTTCTTTGAAGAAATGCCTGTTTAGTTCATTTGACCACTTCTTATTTGGGACATTTGGAACTTTTTGTTGTTATTGTTGGTCGATTATCTTATGTTTGCTTTGCTATGGAGTTGCCTTAGCTGTCTGTACTTTGGAGCTTAACCCTTTATCAGATATTTGGTTTGCAACTATTTTCTCTAATAATATAAATTGCCTTTTGGTTCTGTTGTTGACTTTGCTGTACAGAAGCATTATGTTTTGCTGTAGTCATACTTATCTTCTTTTGCTTTTGTTAGCTGTGCTTTTTGGTGCCATGTCCAAGATAACCACTGCCAAGAACTATGTCAAGAAAGTTTCCCCAAGCCAGACATGGTAGTGTATGCCTGTAATCCTAGTACTTGTACAGTTGAGACAGGAAGATTATGGGTTCAAAGCCTTCCTCAGTAATTTAGTGAGGATTTCAGCAACTTATCAAGACTCTGTTCCCAAAATTAAAAAATAAAATAAAATAGGGCTGGGGGTGTACCTCAGAGGTAAAATGCCCTGGATTCAATCCTCAGCACCACAAAAAGAAAAAAATGAATTTTTTTCTTATTATTTTTCTATGAGTTATAGGGATTTGGGTCATATGTTCAAGTCTTCAATCTAATTTGAGTTGATTTTTATGTAGAATGTAGGCCAAGGGTCAAATTTTGTTCTTTTCTCATTTGGATAGCCAGTTTTCTCAACAGAATTTATTGAAGAGTCTATATGTATTTCTGGTAACTTTGCTGAAAATCAGTTGAGAGTACATTTATGATTTTATTTTGGGACTCTCAATTCTATCACATCAGTCTATAAACCTCATTTTATCCCATTACTACACTGTTTTGATTTTTGTGGTTTTGTAATATTTTTTTTCCAGTACTAGGATTGAACCCAAGGACATTCTATCTTTGAGCTATACTCTCAGACTGACCACAAACCTGGCATCTTCATGTCTCAGCCTCTCAAGTACTGGAATTACAAGTGTACACCACCACGCCTGGCTTATAATTTAATTTGAAATCAGGGAACATGAATGTTTTCAACTTTTTCTTATTCAAAACTGCTTTGGCTATTCTGGGTCTTTTGTGGTTCCATAATGGATTGATTTTTGTTGTTATTTATTTGTTTTTATTTTATATTTCCTGAAAAATATGTCATTAGGATTTGGATACATTGCATTGAAAATATATATTACTTTGGGTAGTATTGATATTATAGTTCTTCTGATCCATGAAAATGGAATATATTCATTTATTTGAGTCTACTTAAATTTTTTTGATAAATGGTTTATGTTTTTCAAGGTTCAAGTCATTTACTTCCTTGGTTAAGTTCATTTCTAAGTGTTTTATTATTTTTATACCATTTTCTTAATATCCTTTTTAGATAGATTTTTGTGAATACTTATAATGCAACTGAGTTTTATATTTTGATTTTGTATCCCATAAATTACTGAAATACATATTATTTTGACAGTGTGTATATGTGCATGTGTGTGTGTGTCTGTGAATGTGTTTGTATATGATATTAAACTATCTTCAAACATATAATTTTCCTTTGTGTTTTCTGATTTGAATGTATTTTATTCCTTCCTCTTGCCTAATCACTATAGGTAAGACTTTCAGTACCATGTTAAACAGAAATGGTGAGAATGGCTCTCCTTTCCTTAATCCAGGATTTGGAGGAAAATTTTTCAGTTTTTCACCAGTGAATATGATGGTATCTGTGAGATTTTCATATATGGCCTTTAGTGTGTTGTGGTAAACTCTTTCTATATGTAGTGGCCAAGATTCCCAAGAAGACAGTATCAATGAGATAATGCATAAATATACAAAAGGAGATTTATTATGGGAATTGGCTCAAGAGATTATGAAGCCAAGAAGTCCCATGGCATGCCATCTGTATGCCAGAAAACCAGGAAAGTTGAAGGTATGATTAAGTCCAAGTTCAAAGGCCTGAATATGAGGAAGGATGGTTGGAGAAAGACAGATGTTGCTGTAAGTTCCAGAGTCTGAAGACCTGAGAGCCAGGAGCTCTAATATTTCAGGACAGGAAATGTTTAATTTTAGTGAGGGAGTGAGGGAGTGAGGGAGAGAGGGAGAGAGAGGCAGGGCAGGAGAGGGAGGGGGAGGGAGAGAGAGGGGGAGGGGGAGGAGGAGGGGGGAGAGAGAGAGAGAGAGAGAGAGAGAGAGAGAGAGAGAGAGAGAGATCTCCTTTTCTTGATATTATTCTCTCTGGGCCTTCAATGGACTAAATAAGGTCCACCTACATTGGTGAGGGTAGATTTTCTTTATTCAGTGTATAAATGCTAACCTTTTTAGCAATCCCACTGACTGACACACTGCACAATTACATTTTTACAGTTATATAGACAACATTTAGCCCATTTAAGTTGACACATAACATTAAACACCAAAATATGTAACTCTTTGAGATCTCATAACAATCATATAAGGTCAACTTTATCATTTCAAGATGCTAAAACGTAAACTCAGACAGGTATTAAAATATATTTAAATCTTGTTCTTTTTTCATATTCATACCATAGGTCTATTTAGTCCACTAAATACAACCAACCACAATGATAAAATAAAAAATAATGATAAAGCACAGACTACTTGGAGCTGACTCGAACTTTGTAAGACTTATTGGATTCTTACCACACACTCCTTCCCAGTGCTATGGATAGATGATATAAATGACTTATCACTCCTAACCTATAACCTTGTTATCCCTATTTTTCAGAGGCTCAAAGAACATAGACACACCGCCTAAGGGCTATATCATCTTTGCATCATAGAGCTGGGGTTATAAGCCTGACATTCTCACTGAAAATCTGTAGTCCCAAATACTTACGTTTCAGAATCGTGTGTGTATGTGTTTGAATGCATATAATATCTACCAACCTCCCTATATCCAGGTAAATATCAATTCGTGATTTAAACACTTTATACACAATGTGCTAAGTAAGTAATATTACCATGACAAAATTGAAGGAGTGGACATCAGTACTTTGAAAATGATAGTCAACATCTGTATCAACATCTGCATTTTAAGAAGTTGCAGGAATCCCTCCACCTTTTAAAAATAAGACCTTCAACACTTCAATTCACATTATATATAAATACAAAATTATCAATGCCAATCTTGATATCCTGTATGAGGAATGGTAGGGAGTGGGGAGGCAGCTGAAAGCTAACCAAACACTAGGTATATGTATGCCCCTATCACTCTGAACTTCATTATGATGTATGATTACAATGCACCAATAAAAACAAAATAAGACCTTCTCTCTTGGCATGCTCTCAGTATATACACGGATATGATTCAACAGATGCAAGAGTTTGGGTATGATACCTGGGTTTACCCTGGATTTACTGTACCAAGCACTTCACATTGGTTCAGTTTTATTTCTTGTTTACTAGATCTGAGAGTTAGGAATTAGTATTTTCATTTTAAAGATGAAGAGCCTATCGTCCTCTTGCTAATTATCATTTGTCTCTTGATGGTAAGTCTCTATGGAAAAAGAAAAAGAATGATTCCAAATAGCAGCTGAGGGATAAAATTTAATGGGAATGTTACTGAATTAGTTTGAGCACTGTGGCATGCAAGGAAACTATTTATTTAGGATAGATTTGGGGATTGTGTGCAAAAAGAAACTTCTTGCATCACCCTCTATAGGATAATCTTACTTTGTTCCAGGTTTGAAGGAGATACTAGGTAGAGCTATTACATATTCATTTGTTTTTCTCTTCCCTGCTCAAACAGTTTTAAAAACTTTCTCTCTCACTCTCTCTCTCTGTCTCTCTCAGTGTATGTACACAGCTAGAATCATTGTTAAAATGTAATTTTTATAAGAATTTCAACTGTTCCCACACATAGTTTATCTGCCACAAATAGCAATGCATTGATATGGGTGAAGAGAGGATGGCTGAATCATATAATGATGCTTATTCCTTTAACCCAGTGGCTGGAGGCTTTAGTCCAACACTCTTGCTTGATTGCGTTTTTGTTGTTCTGATGCTCTGATGTTATTTTTATCTGGCTTGCCTGCCTTTGCCTCCCATCAGCCATCTTTCTTCACCATTGGAAGTATGACAGCCTCCACTACCATACACTCTAACAAGCTTTAGGCTTGGGAATGAAGAAACAAAACCTAGTGCGTTGTTACTGAAGGGATATTTATTGTATAGTTGCTATGTTTCAATATTCAGGAGAGAAAGTGTTATGCTAGAAGCAACTGAAGTCGTGGCCACCGTTAAAAAATCAGAGTCTAATCTGGGATGCAATTAATAAAAGAAAGCATGCAAAAAACAATAACTATCAAAAGTAGAAAATGTAAAGATGTTCTGCATTTATATTGGTAAGTGAAATACCAAGCAGTGGGATAATGTCTGAAAAAATAGTTGTTATTATTACTACTATTATTGTTGCTGTTGCTAAGTGAGGATTTATACACTTGGTTATGCATAGTGATCATAATTTTGCTGGCCTATTTTCCAATACCTTGCTCAGGAAAGTGAGTAACAACAAATTGTCTGCCTTATATGACGACCCCTTTTCTGCTCACTGGTCAGAAAAATGGCAGTGGCTCAGCTTCTTCTCCCTTCTCCGTATTTATTCTTAGCTTTTGCACAACTGCATGATGAGAAAGTTATATTCCATAATTTATATCCTCTGTTTGCACGATAAGGATTATTTTGCCTTTATGTCTTTGTTGTTCTATAAGAGCATTGGTCTTACATATTGCTGCTAGATACATGAAAGTAAGAGATATACTCAAACTCACTGTCCATCTCTCTACTTGCTCTTTATTATTCTAGTGAAAAAGTGTACAGTCATTAAAGGTGCAACCTCTGGAGATGTCTCAGTGTGTCTCAACAGAAGTCTGGGATCCACTGTTTAAAATTTATTTGAACTTGGGCACTTACCTAATTTCTTTGTGCATGAATTTCCCTATCTACAAAAATGAGATGTAAATTGTACCTTCTTCATTGGGGCATTGCTGGGATAAAATGAAAGGCTTCTGGCACATAGCTACTGTTTTCTATGTATCGGCTATTCCCATTGATTAGATTTTAGCATGTTAGCAGGATAACATTAGCTCTTATTGTGCATCTTATGAGCCTAATTAGCCTCTTCCAATTCTTCACTTATTTTTGTTGCTCAGTTTCATGCCCAGACTTTGCATGGGCTTTTCAATACTAGTTCTATCATCTTGATTTTAGATCCACATACTTCCCTAAGACACAGATGAAGGAAACAGTTCAAATATTGCCATATCTATATATAAAGTCATCACTACCAATTTCACTAATACGTATGGGAAGGGGGAGCAAGGATGGATCCAGAGGGAAACATACCAAGTGCTGTGTGCATGTATGTTTGTATCCCTTTGAACCTTGATGTATAATTACAATGCACCAATAAAAGTAGTAAAAACAAAAAACAAACCTTGCATTTAGTATCCTTTCATTTTATAAGTCAGTTCATGTGCTCTATTGGTCAAGGAACTTACTGCAGGTGTTATAAACTCCACTTGCAGTGTAGCATGAATGGTAAATACAGGAAGTAGTCTTGTGGGAAAAGAAATCATGCCAAGGTAGACTACTCTCCTCCCACAAATGATCTGCCTCCCACAGCACAGATTCGGAATGGTTTAGAACCACAGGCAAAAATCACTCTCTTGGTACAGAGGGCTGCAAAGAAAATAATTCAGTTGTGAAACATGTTTACCTGGGAGATCTGGGCACGTGCTTTTGTTTCAGATTTTCTCATTTTGCAATCTGCATTGTTTGTGCTGACAATTCCTTCTGAGAGAGGCTACAAGTGATGACTTCCAGCTGGAAGAGAAAGGAGAAGACAAACAGCCTGCAAGCAAATCTGGACTTCTTCTAAAATGACATGTGCAAGCTTGTGACCATGTTAAGTCTTAATAATGTCATCAAATATGAAAGTCTTTCCATATATATATATATATATATATATATATATATATATATATGGAGAGAGAGAGAGAGAGAGAGAGAGAGAGAGAGAGAGAGAGAGAGAGAGAAAGAAAGCAATAAGAAAGAGTAAAGAGCAAAAAAGAAGGGTTTGTTGTCTATACAGAAACATGCAGCTTCAGTCTAAGTTGAGAAAAGCTGCAAAGGCAATTGAAATATAAAGGATCCAGCCTTACCAAGTGACTACTCTATGCGAAGCACTGTGATTAGTGATACAGACACTGTATCCTTTTTAATTCCCACAATAAGACTGGGAGATAGGTGGTATTATTATTATTATTATTATTATTATTATTATTATTATTATTATTGTCATCATCATCATTACATTCACAGAAATACTGATGCATAGAAAAATTAAATAACCTGCCCAACCCTATATGTAAGTTGTCTCTGTTTAGGTCTTCATTCATAATTATCACATTCTGCCTTTACCCAAATATCTGAATTGCAGCATTTTGAACATTAGTGTGTATGTACTATAGACTCTCAGAATCCACAGGAATAAAACTCAGAGATAGAATTTATTGTATTACCCAAAAAAATCCCAAAAAGGTAATACAAAGTATAACAATTTTTTTTTTCGCTTATATTTCTCTGGAGTAACTTAGTTTGTTGATATCCCTGGAGAAAAGACTAAGCCTGTAATTATAACCAACATATATTATTTTGCAAGGTAAAAGATTTGTAATCAGAAGTTCCTTAAGTATAACAAATTGCTAAACTTGAACCAAAATGAAGCCTGTGTATAAAAATTTCTTCAAATATAAAAATCTCATCCAAAAATATGTGCAAGTTTTCAGAATGAATAAAATAGTATTAGAAACGACACTATTACTTGATCGTCCCTTCTGCTCGATATTTAGTGAATATGCTAAAGACAGATGTATCTTTGATAACATTTATCAGGGATAATTATTGAACAATTAGAAGATAGTTTGTAACAAAGTAACAGAATAAGAGTATATATCTGATAATTACTAAATATTATTTATTAACTTTTGCTATCAGGTGTCAATACTCCATAAATTGCTTTATTTAATTTATCTATGTATTTATTAGAGTACTAAGGATTGAACGTAGGGGTATTCTACATCTGAGTTACACTACTAGCCTTTATTATTTTTTTTATTTATTTATTTATTTATTTATTTATTTATTTATTTATTTATTTATTTATTTAGTGGCACTGGAGATTGAACCCAGGGGCATTCTACCACCGAGCTACACCCCCAGTCCTATTTTTTTTATTCTTTATTTTGAAACAGGGTTTCACTAAGTTGCAGAGGGCCTCACTAAGTAGCTGAGGCTGGCTGTGAACCTGGATCCTCCTGTCTCAGCCTGCCAAGTACTGGGATTACAAGTATGTCCATAGCACCCAGCTCTATCAATTGCTTTATATCTATTAACATACTTAATACTTTCAGTCACGTTATGATGTCATCTGGTACTCTGGAATCTTTGGAAATAATATGTAGAAGTATTTAAAAAAGAAGAAGAAGAAAAAGGTGTTTCTAGAGGTGAATTAGAAAACAAATGAGTAGAATTAAACTATATAATAAAAAGTAGAATGAGTCATCCAGGAAAGGAAATATATATATATATATATATATATATATATATATATATATATATATATATATGCAAAAAGGCTTGGAGGTATAGGATAATGTAAAGATTTGTGAATAGAAATTGTGGTCAAGACTTGTAGGTTTAATATGTCAAACTTGAGTGTTATATCTAAGATAATGAGGAGACTGAGAAACTTTAAAAGGCATAATGATTTGGTAAAGTTTGTATTTTGGAAAAATTGCCTGTAAGATAAGATCAATCTATTGTTTAAACAAATGGATAAAGAGAAACTAAAGAAAAAAATGCAATTCAGAGTCAGAGAAGTATGGCCTTATCTTTGCCGTATCTACTTTCCTAGGTTACATTGCTTTTATACGTCAGAACAACAGCACAGAATAAAGGTATTGACTCGGAAGTCTTCAAGTTACAGTTTTGTTTTTGTTTTTAAATTTGCTCAGTTTTATTTTAAAAATTGCTCCTTTAAAAGTTATTTATTTTTCATTTTATTGGTGCATTGTAATCATACATTGTTGTGAAATACAAACTGGTAGAGGCATATAAATACACACAGGCCTCCCTGGCTATCTGTCTTCTAGGAGACAAGATGCTGGCTCTTTCACTTACCTAGCATTTATTTATCTCAACTGAGGCTCACACTTTCCATACAGTACAAAGTTCAACTAAAAACCATATAGTTTATTTCTTCTCTATGCATGCATTGATTTTCATACCAAGAGGTATTGTATAATGCAGTTTTCATCAGAAGAAATGCTGAATATAAAAATTATTTAAAATTATATGCTAACAATCTAGCGATTATCTCCTCTGTATAAGCTTATGAATTGAGTTTTATGGGAAAGAGAGCTATGGTAGCGAAAGCTTGTCAATAAACTGAGCTGAAGCTGGAAAGTGCTGAGTGTCATGACCATGTCAATGAAAAGGTAGAGGTTGTTCCCAGAAGAAGTGTTAGATCATTTTAATCTTAGAGGTCAAAAATCACTTTTGAGAGCAATGAGTTAATTTTGGAATTAGCCTTATTTATTTATTTTAATTTTTGAAGTACTAGGGGTTGAACCTAGGGGAGTTCTACTTCTGAGCTATACCCCCAGCCCTATTTTACTTAATTTGAAGAAAGACCTTGCTAAGTTGCTGAGGCTGTCCTCAAACCTGTGAACTTCCTGTCTTACCCTTACAAGTACTGGGATTACAGGCATATACCACAATATTCAGGTTTGACTACATTTAAGTAATCCAAATACCAGGGAAAGAACATTTCAGGTACAGTGAACACTTACCTGATTCAGTTTTCTGTTCCTCAGAGAACCAAGATCTGGATGTTAAGATCCCTAAAGATTGAAAATTCCTTAATAAATAAAATGGTACCCTGTGAATGATACACAGATAAACACAAACTTACATAACTCTACAGATTTTATGAGAATATCAGGAATCTTAAAATAATTAATTTAGAACTGAGATTATTATTATTAAACAGATGTACCTTGCTATGGATTAACTATTCATGGTGTTCATTATGATGAATCCAACCAAAAACATTAATTTTATAGCTAATCATCTGCTGATGTCTGCCCAGCTGATTTTAGTAAGAAATAATTATAATAGTCATTAGGACCCCTGAGTGAAATTGTTATATCTTACTTTTATATCTTAGATTTTGGTAAAGGAGCCTTGAAAACACTCATTTTAACCTGTGATTGTATATTCGGAAGTTTAAAATCCCTACCCCCTCTTAATAGTCCAGTTACATTCTTACTGCATCTAATCCTGATTGGTAGTACTCTATTAGTGAAAATAAATGTGTTAACTTGTGTGAAAATACTCACATGCTTAAATCAATATTTTCTTAGTTAGTTTCAAATAAAATAAAAATATTCAATGTTTTTAGAGTGGAGAATTTTGTAAAGAGTAGAGAACTTTTGACCCTGAAACAGGTTTTAACAAACTTCAGTTTCTGGACAATTGCAGAAGCTATTTCATAAACTGTTCCACTATTAGATGTTCCAATCCATAACACTGAAATTCACCAAACAACACTTTATTTGATATCTCAAATATTTTTAGGAATCTTCAATTTCTTAAAAGTATTATTCCCTATTTTTTCATAATTTTTTCAGTAGAGCTACTGATCATTTTCCCTTGCTGATCTAGAACCCCAGTGCCAAAGCTTAAGCACATAAATCAGAGATGTACTAAAGTTTAGCTCATTTGAGGAGATAGAGTCTTCTTTTAGTCTTATTCCTTCAGATCTGGTACTTGATAGCACCAATCACATTATTTGCACTCAATCTTTAAGACTTAACTTTTTCTGCTTTAGGGTGTTTCAGTGGTATGAACAGGCTTAAGCTTGGGCCCTAGAATTGATGGAGTTAATACTGAAACTTTGCCTGACTCTAAGGCCTCACCATTCTTAAGGACCATTTATCGTCCCCAAACTTCCTCTATATAAAGATGTTCATTGCTTAGGTACCATCCCTATGGCCAAAGGCTGTTTTTCACCAATTCCTGATTCTACTGAGGTATTAACTCTAGTTCTTCTCACCAACCTGTGTCAAAGATTTGTGTCACATAGTTTTGCAATCCTTTCATTAGAGGAATAGTATGCATCTCTGAAACTTGAGTTTGGGCTTAGTCATTCATAATGGGTTGAAAGAACCACAAATCTTTGAAACTCCTCCCATCAAAAAGTGGGGAATAAGTGATGGTGTGTCATGTGTAATTCTAGACCTCAAGAAGTTTACTCATCTTCCTTTTTCTTCCGCTGCTGTCACAGGTAGAATAAGAACATGCTCCCACTAGCCTGGTGTTCCATAGAAAACCTAAACTATGTGGAGCAAATCTGCAGAGCTGATTCCATAGCCAGAAGCACAGCTGTCTAACCCAGCCTAGATATGATGAGCAAACCACCATCTAACCTACATTTTCCAAATTGAAAATAAACAATTGTTGTTTTGAGCTACCTATTTGTGAGGTAGATGATTACACAGAGAAGAACAATATTCTTGCTGCCACTAATGACAACTGTCAGATTGATTGTTTTTCATTTCACAGTTTCGTCGGCCACTAACAAAGCACGTTGGACATGTCTCTTTCCATTCTGTACTTGCAATTTTTGTGGATTTCCATCTCAGGAACGAATTGGTCTATCTGACATCTGGCATATGCTATTATATCATCTTAAAAGCCTTTTCTAGAGTTGACTTAAATTGAAAAATAGAACCATTTGTCTATAGAGTAATGGTTTGGATCATCAGAATAACTAAAAAGGATAAGCATTCTTTCCTTTCTCACACTATGATGCTTCTGATCTCCTTTTTCATACCTTTAACTTTAAACAAGTTATTTTTCAGTGATTTCTGAGTCTTCAAGTATCCTTTTTGTATAATGTATCACCATACTTTCCTCAAAGGGGGAAGACTTTCTTCCAATGAAATCCTTTTTTCAAACCTGTAACTGCAAAAATGTGTTTCGTGGTTCACTTACTCTCACTTCCTCTCTCTCCCCCTCACGATTGGGGCATTTTAGGATTGTTTTCTTTGCCATCTGTTCCTCAGAAAATGATGGAGGCTACAAAGTTCAGAGTTGTACAGACACATGGGATGATAGCATCCGTATTTCTTGCTCACATACAGCCCCCCAAAGCTCAAAATCACATTTGCTACTAACTTCTAATTGCAAAAGCCAGATGGAGAACTGAAATACAATAGGGCAAGATGTTCAATGCCATTTCCAGTGTTTAATGACTTGCCATTGGTAGATAAAAGATTAGGAAATTAAGGTAAGGTACAGCAGTCACAAAATGGGAGGATGTCAGGCCAGAACCTGTAGAATAAAATTTTATAAATGCCTAGAGTGTTGGAAATAGTATCAGCATTATACAATGGAAGTTTGGGGGAGGATCTTTGAGTGTATATATTGAATTTTACAAATTAGGAAATAGATTCTGGGTTAAAATGCTGCATAACCCCATTCAATTCAATTAAGTAGCACAGCTAGGGCTTGCTCTGAAGTAGACATTATGTAACTTTCTAAATATCATTAATAAGTAAGTGGTGGAAAGGAAGATTGAAAGGAGAAGGGAGGGTAGCAGTGGGAGAGAACAGTAAAGTCTGAAGTAGAAACAGAATGTTGCTAATCAAAGGAGGAGAGGAAAGGAGGGAGGAGACCTCTTTGCCTCACGCCTGCAGAGAAGCAGGGCTAGAACCTACCAACTGAACCTTTGCTTGTCCATTAAGGTACCAAACTTTGTTTATTTCCAAGAACAATCTAAAAATTAGGATGGTAATTTTAATTTCTAATGGGCAAGGGAAGCTAAAAAAATACACATTTTTCAGGATCTTAAACTAGGCCACCTTTCAAAATTCTTTTACAGTATCACATATAGCTCCAGGATAGAGGGAAAGAGAGTGGGAAAAGGTGGGGCTTGGCTAAAGAGGCCAGCAGGGGGTTGTGTTAAAAGCATAACCTTGCAGATTCACAACATAGCATGCAATGCTGGATTCCGCCATTCACTTGCTGTTTCACCTTGAACAATGTATTCATCACTCTGAGCCTCAATGTTTCCACCTCTCCAATGAAGATCATTATGGGGAATCAATGGTGTATTTTTGGTAAAGTAAATGGCATGTCCAAATGCTCATTTAGATGAATATTTAGATACTTTTAGTTACTGTATAGGAGAAATATGTAAAGCAGAGAGTAAAGTATGTTTGGTACCAAACAACCAAACACATACATACCTGCACACATGTTTTTCCAAAGGCAAAATAGCAGTAACAGGAATGCTTTAAAAACAAACAAACAAACAAACAAACATTTTATCACAGTAGCACTAGCATTTCCTAAAATTCTACCTGCAGAGCTGAAGCTAGCAGTTGTGGCAGTTATATAAAGCTTTGATTGTTCTATAATTCTATAATTGTTCTATAAATTCCAAAGCTTGTTATACCACAGCTATGAAACTTTGGGCACAGTAGTTAATGGAGGCTTTATGCCTGCCTGCGTGGTGCCAGGCTGCTGCAGTCTTGGAGAATAACATTTAAAAGGAAATAAGCTCCATGCAATAGGGTTTGTCATACAATGAAATTTTATTTATGCAAAATGCAACAGTGTTTAAGAAGATCTCATCGTTTGAGGGTATGGGCAACTGGAATGCCATTACTTGGCATTTCACTATAATATTTGCATCTGTAATTCATAAGTTTTGAGGCTTCCTCTTGGTGCCTGGAAGAGAGTCTGACACATAACAGGTTGCAAATAAATAAGATCTGAATGATTCTTCTGCTTATTATATTCCTTTATAATTTAGTGCTTGCACAGCCCAAATAACACAGGATGACACAGGGAAAAGAATAGTAAGGCCAGAAGTGTGTATTATTGTTTAGTTTCTACTCATAACTAGCTAGCTACTGAAGTCTAAATTTCCATCTTTTCAGAAGCTGAGCCTTTACGGGCTAAAGCATAATGGCTGATCCATTCTAGTCATCAAGGAAGGCAATCCAAACATCATAATCTAATTGCTTTCTGTTGGAGCCAGTCTACTCAGCTTCCAGTACCAACTATGTCACTTATTCACTGTGTGACCTTCGGAAAAGTCACCCCATCTCTTCTTGTTTAGATTTCCTCATCTATCCAGGTGTCAGGGTAGTGGGAAGTGACAATAGACCTCATAACATTGTTTTGAGGATTAAAAGAGTAATCTAATCAAATAGATCAGCGTCCAGCACAGAGTAAGACACCATACAAACATTAGATGTTACTGGCCATATTCCAACAAAAATAGAAAAGTCATCTAACAGTTTAAGGTTAGAGTAATCCAAGGAAGTTTTATATGATTGGCAGCTAAAAGTCACTGCCTGGAGAGGCATTTGTTTATAGAGCAATGTGTGGAGAACCCAAGGACACAACTATGGAAGAGGACAGGTAGCAGCAAGAACTGATTTCCACTAAATATATGACTTATATCATTGCATGAAGGAGAGACTTGGAACTAGGACCCTACAGTTTGTAAATGTGGAAGACAAAAAAAATTCCATGACAATAAAGATTACGAAAGCCTATCATTCCCAACAGTTCTCAAACCCAAACCTAGAAGGCAAGAGGACATTAAGTCCTCTGTGTGAATTTGTTTTACACTAAATATGAGTAGAAACTTCTCCACAGACTGATAGAGACAATGCAAGAATATAGTAGATATGGCTAGAAGAACTGTGTGAGTTTGGGGGATAGTTTTACAGAAAGTCTGCAGCATCTTTGATCAATACAATGGTCTGTAATGACATACATTTTCTATCCCCTGTACTCTCCAACAAGGTAATCACTAGCTACATGTGGCTGTCCAGCACATGAAATGTGGCTTGAACAATGGAAAAGGAAAGCTTTTTCAGCAACTCTTACACTTCAAAAGTGCTGTCAAATCTCAATAATGATGTCATATGACAGTCATTTCTCTACTCCAAGCTTGAGAAGCAACAAATTCTCTCTTCTTCCCTTTGAACTCTCTTCTTCCCAAAACCTCTTAGTTTGCACAACATCAGAGAGAAAAAAGATAAGCTTCCATTAAACTTAAGCCCCTATTATTCTTGGCCTCAAATCCTAATATGTGAATTCTAAAATTATGTTTCTATTCCCAAGAGTTTAGAGTTGAATGTCTCAGTTATGGTGTGCATTTTTGGGATCCAGGCCATTTATTTTCCTATAACTGATGAAATTTTCTTTTCTTCTATCAGTACTGAAAGCTAGATTGTATTGAATACTTACTATATGTCATGCCCTAATCTAAGTGCTTTTCAAAATTAGTTCATGAGGTCCTCATTAGTAGTTATAAAAAATAACTCTTATAGTTGTTTCCAGTGTAAGAAGGAAAAATAATAATCATGGACAATGTGAATACGTTTTCCCAAAGTCAAAGAGCTACTAAATATAAGATGAGTATGGAATAACTGAATTCATGTGCAATAGCTCATACTCTTTATCATTAATGCCAAATGGATGAGATACAACTAGTATGGCATTACTCACATGGAGTACTAGATTTCACTAAAATGTAGAGAAGCATTTAGCCATGCTATATAAAGACCAATTCTGCTGGGTACTCAGCCTTTTAAAGCCAAGTTTTCAATACCTGTATATCTAAGAATTCATTTTCAATAATTTTTACTTTTTTGTACATTGATGAATTTCTCATTTTTCTGTCAAGCTCTATTTAGATATTTACTGTCTCTTTGATTTTTTTTTTGTGTGTGTGAGGGGCATTATTGTCAGCATCATAGCTAATATGTATTAAGCACTTTCTCTCTACCAGGTCCTAACTCAACAATTTATAAGCATCATCTCATTTAATACAATTACAATCTTAATTTATGGGAACTATTATTATCTTCAGCTTATAAATGAGGAAACATGAAGCTCAGCATGGTTATGTTCTTTCTCAAGTTGTCACAATTATCAAGTAACAGTAGCAGGGAATTAACCTTGAGCCTGCCTTATTATACTAATTGTCCTAATGAACCATCCACTTACATCCCTAGTTGTAATTGTGCCTGCGGACAAAGCTGATCATTCTATCCAACTGTGGGTGTCAATCAGCAAATATGCGATTTCCTGTTTAGATCATAATATATATGCCAGTTATTAAGAAAACATAACTTCCTCTGCTTGCCTTGGCACACGTTTAGTGCATTTTCCTCTAGGCAGGTAAGAAACATGCATTTAAATCTCCCTCTGACAGGTGATTCATAGAGAACACTGATTCCTTGCTTTACTTGTGCCCTTCACATAAAGTGCTGCTGTTAAAGTGGTGAGCCGGGGAAGCGGCAGTAGACTCTGGACTGGCAGTGAATAAAGAGGGAAAAAAAGGAGGGAGCAAAATAGTCTCTGCTAGTGATGGAAATTGCCAAGGCTAAATAGGAATTTAAACTCCCTTTTACTTCCCAGTGAACAAATGCACAACTTTTAACATTCTTCCTTTACATCTTAAATCTCAGAAGCTTGGTATCATTAAGTGACTCGGTGCAATAGTCCTTCAAGAGAAATTATACCCCATCTAAGAAATAGTGACAAATACCAGATATAGTACTCTCCTTCTAGTCGAACTACTGCCTTAGAAAGCAATAACAGTGCCTGCTTTGATTCACGCCGTGTTTCTCTGCATCACATACTAGTAGACTGTTTATCTTATTCAATGGCAGCTCAATATAAGACCAAGAGCTATAAAGAATTTATTCTATGCTCCCACCCCAAATTCCTTTCTAGAAAAAAATGTGAGAGCCTTGTTTTATTTAAAGTTCAGGACTCCTTGGCTGTCATTTTGTTCATTCCTCTTGTCTGATGATTATTTTATTTTCTCCACACTCTGAGAAAGGGGAGATTTTCCCAGCTGATAACCATCAGTAAGAAAGCCTTCTATACTAGCTTCCAAAATGGAAATGTCTTTATCGTCAACCTCTAGATTCCTATGAAAGTTTAATCCACCTACAAAAAGTCCATATCTTCTTTTGGCAGAAATTATTTGCCTAACCATAGATGGTTTTCTTCCTTTCTGGCAGAAATTAATTCTCATGATAGAGATGGAAAATGTTGGATCCTTGCTTTCTAAGCTTTTTCTGCAGCTTAGAACCATCAAACATCAAAATTCTGTCCAATGAAGTATCTTTCACACTTACATATAAGAAATTTCTCTCCCTAGCCAGGTGTGGTGGTGGCACACTTGTAATCCCAGTTCTTAGGAGACTAAGACAGGAGAAGTACAGGTTCTAGGCCAGCCTCAGAAATTTATCATGACCCTCAGCAACTTAGTGAGACTCTGTTTCAAATAAAATAGGAGTGGAGTGTAGCTTGGAAGTAGAATGCCCCTGGGTTCAATCCCCAGTCTTATACACACAAAACACACACACACACACACACACACACACACACACATACACACACACACACACACACACACACACACACACACACACACATGATTTCTCTCCCTGATAAAAAAGATACCTCCAAGAAGTATCCTAACACCAAATACCCAAAGTATTAGAATACCTAAAGTATTCTATTTTTGGAAATGACTGGAATGGGATCTGTGATACTCATCTTATTTCTAGGAGTTAAGATGATTTGAGAACAGAAAATCAGCATGCAGAGCATTACAGAAACAAAGAAAAACTTTTAGCCTAGATGGCATTATCCAATCTTGGAACCAAGACTGCAATTGCCCTTCCTCAGATTCCTTATTTGTGTATAATCCTTTTAATAATTGATTATTGATTATGCAAGCCATTTTTAGTTTTTTTTTTTTTCAGGATTTAAGACATTTTTTTTCCTTCCAGTAAAAGCACAGTAACTGATATATGTTCCAGTTGTTGGCAGGAAGAAAACAACTCCTATTCCATAAAGTTTCAAAAATGTAATCCTCAGAGAATGAGGTGTCAGTAAATCTTCATTTATTGATCAAATCATCACTAACCTCTGATTGGGACCATTTTGCCTTTGACCTCCAAGGATTGAACTTGTACAGAAAAGGAAACAGTAATGATTAGCTCCTCAGCCTTGACCTTTTGGGTTATCAGTTTTATCATCCAAAAATGAAAGTGTAGGACCTGAAAGGTCCTCATAGCTTCTAAAATTCTATCCTCTTCAGAGGTGGCCTTGGAAATATTTAAAAAATTGAAAAATGGGCATTACTAAATTTAGTCTAGATCTAATGATGCAACCACCAGGATTCCTCATCCTACTTAAAGTGGCTCTGAAAGTATAAGAAAAGTTAAATTTAGAAATGAATGATGATAATGGAATTATACACCAGCACAATTTAAAAATAACATAAAAATGAATTAAAGGAGCAGCTCCGCTTCCTAAATATGATTTTATTTCTGGACTATTTGGACAAAGACACAGATAAGACAGAGAGTAGATGGAATTGAAGAGAAGGGGGATACTGCACAGGCAAATAAAGACAATAACAACAGGAAGAGAACACCAGGGATTGCGACACAGAAAACTCAAGAGATGATTCACAGATAACCTGCATTAGTAACACTAAATCAATTTGTTAAAATTCTGAGTCCTAGTCCTCATCTCTAGGTCTATGCAAATGATTTTTAGACATAAGCTTAAAATCTTCATTTTTAAAACACTTTTATTGGTGCATTGTAGTGCCAAATCATAATGTAGTTCAGAGTAATAGTGACATACATGCACACAGCACTCGATGTGCTTCTCTCAGCTCCCCCTCTACCCCACTCTTCCCCATACATGGTATTGAGATGGGCATTGGTATCCTCACCTAAGTACATGACATCAATGGATGTGTTCCCTTGATTATGAATGCTACCAAGAGCCTTCCTTAAAGTCATTTAATTTGGGGAGGGAGTCACTACTAAAAACACACCCTGTCATAGTGCAGCCACTAGCCACATGTGGCTGTTTAAATTTAATAACTTACAAATTATCTAATAAAAACGGTAAAACTTCAGATCCTTTGTCACACTACTGCCCTTCCATGTTCCCCATGGTCACTTGTGGAGAGCAGCTATCATATCGGATGGCGCAGGTGTAGACATTTGTATCCTCACAGTAGGTTCTATTATACACAACCGTGTGTATTGCATACATAAGCTAAATTGTCAGTCTATTAGAATCCTTTTCTCCCAAGTCAATCCCTTCTCTATGCTTCATCCCTATAAAATATCTCTACCAGCCAGGCCCAATACTTAGTTAGGAGGCTGAGACAGAAGGATCCCAGGTTTGAGACCAGCACATGCTAACTTACTGAGATCTTATTTCAAAATTAAAAAATTAAAGGGCTGGGAGTGTATGTCAGAGGTTGATCACCCTTGCGTTCAATCCCAATTATACACACACACACACACACACACACACACACACACACACATCATTCTACCTATTTTTTTTTTATCTGTACAAGAGCTTCTGGCTGTTTCTTTTACTTCACTGAATAGTCTACCAAAAAACCAAAAAGCACTATATTTATCATTTTATATTTGATATATATTCAAATTTTGGAATTAACCCATGAAACTGATTTTAGCAGGCGTATCTTCTTCAGACTAATGTTTGAATCAGAGCTATTCATTCATTAATTTAATCAACAAACATTGATTTCCTACTATTGATAAATATTGTTTGAAAATGGGGAGTGCAGCATTGTATATAAACACATACATAACAAACTGTGCCATCATAATTTGCATTTTTGTGGTCAAAGACAGGCAGTATTATCTAAGGAACCAATATCAGATGGTGCTATTAAGCAAAGTATTTTAGGTTGATAAGAAGAAAATAAGTAACAGTAGAGTAAGTTAAGACCACCCAGCTAGTAAGTGTTAAAATTTAAGTTTATACTCAAGTGTAATTGATGTTATTATAAATTACTTTATTTCTAAACTGACAACTTTCTCGAGACTTAAAAAAAGAAGTCTTACCCCTAAGTCACCAACACTTCATTCATTTTAGTGGTATTGAGGATTGAAACCAGAGGTGCTCTACCACTTAGCTACATCCCCAGTCCTTTTCATGTTTTTGTTTGTTTATCTTTTTTTGTTTGTTTTGTTTTTTGAAACAGAGTCTTATTAAGTTAGTACATGCTTGCCTCAAATCTACAATTCTCCTGCTTCAGCTATCCAAGTACAGGAGTTAGAGGCATGTGCCACCACTGTGCCTAGAACCAACATTCTACCCTTTTACTTAAGTTGTTTAAGGAAGTGGTGATTTCTAGAACAAAAATAGAATAGAGGATGAGAAAGTTAGTACATGATGGCATATTTTCACAACATGGGAAGAGGGACAACATATAACTTAATTGGGAAGAAAATAATGGTCACAAAATTTTTGTATATTATGTGATAAAAGGAAACATGTCTACCTCAATTATTTCCAACTTACTCTGTTGAAAAATAATAAAATTTTATTATATTTACTTGCACTTTTTTGTATAGGCAGTGTACAGTTGAGTCATACCTCTGAAACTCCATTCCTTAATCTTATTAAATTCTATTCTTTCATTATATAATGCATTTGTATATGCTATATCACGTACACTAGGTGTCCTTCAACCAATGAATGGATTACAAAGTTATAGGATATACACACAATGGAATTCTACTCAGCAATAAAGAAGAACAAAATTTTGTCATTTGTAAGAAAATGGTTGAACTTGGAGAACATTATATAAAGTGAGATTAACTAGTCACATAATGTGAAAGATCATATGTTTTCTCTCATATGGGGAAACTGAGGAGTAATTGGGTATAAGATAATGGAGGAGAAACTCTAGTGGAGCGAGGAAGGTGGATTTGTTTAAGGGGAGGAAGAATCAATGAAGGAAACACTTCCATTGATATTGCGTACATATGTGAGAATAGCAATGCCAATCTCAATAACTTGTATGAGAAGGGGGAAGTGGGGAGAGTCAGGGGGAAAACTCACCAACTGCTGTGTTCATATATGTTACTATCACTATTTACTATATTATGATGTAAGACTATAAGAGTATAATGCACCAATAAAAGTATAAAAAGTAACATTTCTGTATTTCATTGAAAGTGGTATGAATCTAACTCTGAAATTTCTTCCTTTCAGAGTAGTGATAATTTTAATACCACTGACTCTTGTGCTTGTGTGCACACACACATATATATGTGCACATATGTACATATCCTCAACAAATATGCAAAATTGACTTGGTCAAGTAAGGGACAATGCTCAAAGTCATTATCATTGGAATTGTCACTGTTCCGTACTTGAAGTCAGAAGCCAAGATAATTGAAGGATACACTATTATTATTATTATTATCATTATTATTATTATTATTATTATTATTATTATTATTATTATTGGACTGGGGATTGAACCCAAAGGCATTCTATCTCCAAATGACACCCCAACTATTATTTTATTTTTGATTTTGAAGCAGGATCTCACTTATTTGCTGAGGCTTGCCTGGAACCTGCAATCTTCCTGTCTCAGCCTCTTGAGTACTGGATTTACTGGCATGCACCACCATGCCCTGCTGAAGTATACATTAAACAAAAGACTCTCAGTGCTTAGCACCTGGCTTTGATAAGCCCTCATCTAAGCCATCTGCACAATGCCCTTGAAGCCCTAGTTATTCTCCTGAGCAATTCCATAAATCTAACTGTGCATCTCCACTTCTACCAGCAGGTGCCAGAGAATTGGCCCTATCTGCCCTGTGCTCCCTCAATTCTTTCTTCTGTAGATTGAACTCCTACAACCCCCAAATCTCTCAAAACCTCATTAGTTTAGATTCTGCAAATAGCAGAAAGAGATGATGTCTTTGTGAAGTTTCTGCCTCCCTCTTCCTCTTTTAAGGACATCTGTGATTGCATTTGGGCTCTCATGGATGATCTAGAATAATTTGCTTATTTTAAAGTCAATTAAATAACAAACTTAAGCATACAAGGTAATGGGTAAGCTGAAATTTTCTAGCATACACTAACACCTTTTGCAATTTCTTCACGCCCACCTCCCCTAACTCAATGAACAGGTACAGACAATATACTGTTCACAGAGGTGGTGTGACAATTCCATTTCCAAACACAGTATTTCCCATCAGTTTTAAAAAGCTATTTACAAAGTTTTATTACTACTTATTTTAAATATATCAAGCTTCTTAATATCTAGAAGGACTAGATATTTCATATGAGAACTTCCCACCATGCACACAGCCCTAGTAAATAAAATTGCACACATAGCAATGGTTATAACCTGAGGTATCTTCTAATATGACCATTCTCTCCTCACTTCCTTCTCTGCCTTCAGTCTGGAGAAAAATACAGGAATATGCAATGCTTAGAGATAGATGAACAAATTCATATTCAAAAGTAATTTATAGAGGACAAGCTTTCCCATGAATTTCAACACAAATTATTCAAAAAGTGCTAATTTAACTATTGTCATACACTGGCAACCTCTTTAACATCTAGAGACTAGATGTCACAAAATTAGAACTCCTTTGTCCATTATATACACTATAATCATAGCAAAACAAAATGCACCAAACATACAGAAAAATGGTGTCTAAAAATGTCCAGATATAAGCACACTAGCACATTACCTTTTGCAATTGCTTCCTTCCCACCTCCTCCAAATCACTGAACAAGTACAGACAGTACTACCCTGCTCACAGAGGTGGTTTAACAATCCCATTCCCAAAAGACAGTATTTCATATGAATTTAGCAATAAAATATTTGCAAAGTGCTATTTTACTTCCTTTACATTTAACATACATTGGGCACTTCTAAACATCTTGATAGACTAGATGTTTCAAATAAGGAGCAAATTTGTCCACTATGTACACAACAGTCTTGGATAAACTGGACACATGTAACAATAGTTACAATTTGTTGGAAACATCTAGGCTTTCTAGATGTCTTAAAAGTGCATGGCACATGGTAAAATTAGAAGGCTAAAGTTAAGCTCTTTATTTTTTTGTTACTACATAAGAATGGTTGCATTTTGGGCATGGAATTATTAAACTTGATGTCTTGGAGAGTATGCTGTTTGAACTCTGGGTGATGTGTGGGGTGGGAGTATGCAGAGAGGCTCTCTGTTCACTTAGATTAGTTCCTATTGTCTAGCCGTTGTTCTAGGTGTACATTTTAGTTACTGTTGCTGGGTATTAATGGATAAGGTTCTAAAGCCCAAATGTTAGAAGTAGGAAAATAATCCCTATATAATTGTCCTTTTGTTAGTTTTTGGGAAGAAGTCTCTTCAGGGATGAACTTTGTTAATCTGTGTGGTCCTGTACTTAGTATATGACATTAGTCACTGGGATGGGGAAGAGGGAGAGGAGGAGTGGTGAGGAGAAGAGCTCTTTGCTAATATCTCTGTACCTGGAAGACAGTTTTATTAGATTCTTACCATAGGTCTCTGTGCATTTTTGGTAAGAACTTGTGTTCATTGTGCACAAAGTTCATATTTATGTCCTAACACCTTAGCTTCATAGATGTCCTAAGGTGACAGTATATGGTAAAAAAATAGAGCTAGTGATTAGCCAACTTGTAAATACCTTCTTGTTATAATTGTTAAGAAAGGTGCATCTCAGGCAAAGAATTGTTACACCTCTGGGCAGTGTGTATCAGGACTGGTTCATCAGGCTGGCAGCAGAAGGGCAGAAGGAAGAACACAGAGATGGAAACAAGTGTTTCTCAGATTTACATTTTAATGTGAGCCATTGACGTGTGTGTGTGTGTGTGTGTGTGTGTGTGTGTGTGTGTGTGTGTGTATCCTACAGTAATACTTTCATTCACTGGGATCCTGTTTTCAAGCTAATATTTTAGTAGTAGAAATCCGGTAACTCTCTTAGAAATATGCTTGGTATACTCTTGGCTTTATGTCTCATTTTAAATAGAGCATTAAGAAAATGCAATATTTTAACTCTGCCAATATGCCTATCTAAAAGTCTGTCACTCGTATGTGTATCTATGTTTATAGCTGCACAATTCACAATTGCCAAACTATGGAAACAGCCAAGATGTCCATCGGCAAATGAATGGATTACAAAACTATGGGATACGTACACAATGGAATTTTACTCAGCCATAAAGAAGAACAAAATCATGTTATTTGCAGGGAAATGGATGCAACTGTAAAACATTATGTTAAGTGAGATTAGTCAGTCACAAAGAGTAAAAAAGCATATGTTCTCCCTAATATGTGGATGCTAGGGAGATGATGGGGCATAAGAGGACTCCAGATGAAAAAGGAGAAACCCTCGATAAGCAAAGAAGTTGACATAACCGAAGGAGATGGACTGGCTCAGCGCGAGTGGGAGACACCCTAATACACATGATGTACTTTCACAAATATATCAAAGTCAATCACTAAACTGAACTTGAGAAGGAGGGAGGGTGAGGGAGTGGGGTGGGAATTGGGGAAAGGGTTAAATGAGAAATGTGTGCATATATGCCTTTATTAGCTTGTACCTAACAAAGATGTATGATTATAATGCACCAATTAATAAAAAATAAATAAAAGCCTGTCATTATTTTTGTCTTCAGTGAAATTTCCATCCCCAAGAAAGGCAGAATTGCAGTTTTTTCTAACACATTGAGTTGGTGCACTATATCCTTGGTTATCAAAAATCCTCTTGTAGCTTTGGGATTTTCAGTTGGTGAATATTCTCAATGTGTGGAAAAGCACGCTAGGTACTTTGATCTTGATCACACAAATGGGATGTTGGGTATGTAAACAGGAAGTCGAAGGTCATGGCTGACTAAGCTGCTTGTGACTGGATGACTTTGTTCTTTGCTTCTTCTGTTTTTGCTTCCCATATTGCGCATCTAAAATAAAGGTTATGTTGGAAAAAAAAGTAAATAAAGTCAACTGATTAGTAATCTTAATTCCATCTTCAATCTATTCCATTTTGGCCTGTAACCTAACATATTGACAGGTTCTAAGTTTTAGGAGTCAGGGAAAGGACACATTTTGAGCCATTTTTCTGCCTACCAAACTTTTTTTAAGCCAAAATAGTAATAATAATAACAAAACAACAATACATGAACTGTAAGTTATCCTGACAACCTGTCTTTTAATTGATTAATTGAGAACTTTCTAACTTCAATTTGAGAGTAGCTGGACTACAGCAGGAAAAAGCAGAGGAGGTTGCTCCATGTTAGAGATTTTCACTTCTCTCTGGAGTAAGAGTTAACTTAAAGTCAGCATAAAACAGATATAAATGAAAGGACTTAGAGACAATGGGCCCCCTTCCAAAATAATTATCGATTGGACCTAGACTTGCAGCTATATTTTATTTCTTTTTTCCTGTGTATCTCTGTTTCAGTACTTGGTTTGCTCTTATCTGGTGGCTTAGCTCACTGTCTTCAATTTCAGCTACCATTATGCTCAAACTAAAGAGAATACCTTCGAGAGCATTGGGAGACTAGAGTTTCAATCTCAGCTTGGCCACTGGGTAACTACAATTCCCTGGTCAATTTACTCTCTGTCTCTGAGATTCAGTCCCTTTAGATGTAAAAATCAATGAATTAGACTAGATCATAATAATACAACCAATCATTTATCAAATAAAAATCACAGAGGCAGATAGTGGGCTCAGAATAAGCATAAGATACAATTCCATCCTCAATAATTCTATAATTGTTACAGCTGGTTTAGATGTAAAGAAGCTCAGAGAAGGTCAGCAGAAGGTTCCTAAAATAACCCAGTTTCTCTCTCAATCTCAGTGTCATTCCATCATTTAAAAGGCAATAAGTATGCATAGTTACAAAACATACACTAACAATATATGTCAGTTCTAAGTGATGCAAATACTACAACTTCCAAATTATATATTTAACAGCAAGGGTAGCAGAAAGCTCAGTTTTCAAGCTGCTGGGTCCTTGCTGCAGGCAGATTTTTCAGCTCCGATTAAATTAACATCTGCCCAAATGTAGGAACAGGGCCAACCTGAGAATCAATGTCAGTTAAAGCTTTCAGTCTGAGTGTAATTCCCATTTTTCTTTTTTTTTTTTTTTTTTTTTTTTTTTTTTTTTTTTTTTTTTTTTTTTTTTTTTTTTTTTTTTTTTTTTTTTTTTTTTTTTTTTTTTTTTTTTTTTTTTTTTTTTTTTT